>APFE030337003.1:0-136647 GCA_000404065.3 Pinus taeda
CCGGGAATTGATTTTGGTGATATTTTTTCTCCTGTTGCCAAGGTACTTCTATTAGATTACTTTTATCTGTTGCTGTTGCTTTTGATTTTGAGGTAGAACAGATGGATGTGAAGACAACATTTCTTCACGGGGATTTGGAAGAGGAAATCTACATGAAGCAACCTGAAGGCTTTGTGGTGAAAGGTAAGAAAGAACTGGTATGCAAGTTAAAGAAGTCTCTGTATGGGTTAAAACAGTCACCAAGGATGTGGTATCAGAAATTTGATACATTTATACGGGGACTTGGCTTCACCAGAAGCAAAGCAGATCATTGTGTGTATTTTAAATTAATTGGTGACCATGTTATTTATCTGGTCTTATATGTTGATGATATGTTTTTGGTTGGAAATGACAAAGAAATTATCCAGGATTTGAAAACCCAATTGTCCTCCAAATTCGACATGAAAGATCTCGATGCTGCAAACTATATTTTGGGCATGGAAATTAAAAGAGATAAGGCAAAGAGGAAGCTCTGGTTAAACCAGAGGAAGTATGTCGAGACAATATTGCAGAGGTTTAATATGCAGGATAGTAAACCGGTGAAGGTTCCTATTCCTGTAGGTGTGAGGTTATCTGCTGAACAGTGTCCCAAGACACAAGAAGAGGAAGAGGACATGTCCCGTGTTCCATATGCAAGTGCAGTCGGTAGCTTGATGTATGCAATGGTCTGTACTAGACCAGACATTGCACATGCAGTGGGAGTATTGAGCAGGTTTATGTCAAAACAGGGAAGGAGCACTAGACAACAGTGAAATGGGTTTTCAGGTATTTGCGTGGCACTAGTGATTATGGTTTATGCTACCAAGGAAGACCAGGATTGGATAGAGCATTGGATATTCATGGCTTTGTTGATGCAGACTGGGCTGGAGATCTGGACCAGAGAAGATCACAAGTGGGTATGTGTTTAACCTATTTGGAGGTGCAGTCAGTTGGATGAGTAAGAAACAATTTGTAGTGGCACTATCAACTACAGAGGCAGAATACATGGCAGCCACTCATGCAAGCAAGGAAGCAATTTGGTTGTAGAGATTGTGTTCAAGTATGGGGTTAGTACAGGGAGCTATAAGGATAGACTGTGACAGACAAAGTGCAATTTCTTGGCAAAGAACCCTGCTTATCATTCAAAGACAAAGCACATTGATGTTCAGTATCACTTTGTGAGGGATATGATAGAAGACAAAAAGGTGTTGCTGGTAAAGGTGGACACTTTGAAGAATACTGCAGATGCATTGAAAAAATCTGTGAGCTCTAAGAAGTTCTCTTGGTGTAGAGAAACAATGGGCATTGCAGGGTTGGATAAATGACTAAGCTCTCTTATAGCCCCCTGTGGAAAGAAAACAACAAGTGGGAGAATGTTGGGTTGTGTTATTCTTTCCACGACTAGCCCACATAGTAAATCGGGGCGTTAGAGGGGGGGGCAGAGCCCCCCCTTTATTGAACCGATTGTGCAGCAGGGGTGGGTAGTCCCCTTGTACAGTGTCTGGGGCAGTGTCTGGGGCGGTGCCTTGGGAATTTTTTTTGGACCCTACATTAGGTTGGGCAGACCTACCTATGGTTTTATGCATGATTTTTGCACATGGTTTTGGATGAGATGGTTTTCAGTCCATGGTTTTGGACACGATGGTTTTTGGTCCACGGTTTTGGACACGATGGTTTTTGATCCATGGCATTGGATGCTTCGGCATGTATAAATATGTATTGTAACATTGAAAGGAACATAATGAAAAATCAAGCTAGTAGTCTCGGTTTTGGTATCTAGGGGAAAATCTCTCTGTATATGTGTTTTATGTGTTATGCTCTCACATTGTTTATTTTCTGTGTTTTAGAATTCATATGCAGGTAATTTCTGTACGGATTAAAACCTACACTACAGAGCACTTAGGCTTCCTTTCGCATGTGCTAGGCATGAATGAACGAAATTCACACAATGTTTGTGGAATATTCTTACCTTTTGGAGTCATCTAGAATTTTCCCTCACTTATCAACTCCTATGAGCTCAAAAATGGATGAGGAATGAGTTAAGGTGCATCCTATCCTCTCATATCTTCCTCCATGAAACTAATTCTAAGTATGGAAGGCCATTCAATGTCACAATTAAAGACAAAAACTCCTTCATCTTCATATATATTGACCACTCATCTAAGTGATCAGGGGCTGGATAATGTTGAATTGTAAGGAGATAATGCTACTATGAGATTTGGCTTTGGAGCAATTATTGTGATGCTACAAGTTTGTCATGTTTTTGATGTGATGTGGATGGGATACAAGTTGGAGGAATTGCTTTGAATCAGACACCAATGGTTGTAATTCCTTCTTCTATCTAATAAAGTGTTTGAACCATTTTCCCATAAGTTTTTATTGTTTCATAATTCTTATGTGTGTGAATTATATCTAATTCCTTTCACTTATATTTAATAGATCATATGCTTTTATCAGTTTTTGTCTTCTATTGTGTTTACAGGGTATTTCTCAAGTGGATTAAGTATGGGAAGGAGCAACTAAATCGATACAAGGGAGATGAGAGGAAAACGAAACTACAGGTAGGATCTCTATCTTCTCATCTTATCTATTACTTATAGGAAAAGTCTAAAACACTTTAAACTGTTGTTCTAGATATAGCTACTTATCTAGGGAATTAGTATTTATCTGTAGATGCTAAATTCTCTAGAACACATTCCTACCATAGTGTGTTCCATCTCATGTAATTTTATTTGTAGCTTCCAATAGCATAATATTTTTCCTTAAAAACATCCCTAAAAGAATCCCAGGTGGGTACAATTCAAAATAGTGTGGATTCCCCCATGGCCCTTTTCTCATAATAAGTTTCCAATTAATCCTAGACATGGTGGGTGACCTAAAGGAGTGCAAAAGTAATCTTTTCTCTATTGGAAAATTTGTGGACCGAAAAGTACCCTTCTTCTAGATTTAACCATTAGTTTATAGAATCTATGTCTATCCGACCTTCAAATAAAGGAATATTAAAATTACCTTTTACCTTAAAGGGGGAACTACCTCCAAATTGGCCACTTGATGAAGATGAATTACCTATTGGAATCGGTCAAAGGATCTATGAAAAATTATTCATCATCTTGTTCCTTTGATTCTTGATGGCCTCTTTAAGAAATAGTTTAATAGTGTATCTAGCTTTGTCACCTTTATTTTCTTCCACCATGGGAGGCCATTGTGGTTGGCAAGGACATTCTTACAAGGGATTAAGAAATTTGAGTCCCAACTCCTTATACCTCAACCTTGTTGGGAACATGCACATAAAAATAGATAAATATCAAGCTGCTTTGATACCAATGATCCAAATTTAAGAAGGAAATGAAATGATATACATATTTGTAACCAAAACATAGAGATATAGTGAAACTTTACTTCTATTAATAAATGGAAAATTATAAAAACACTATAATTCTAGAATGGAATAAAATTAGCTTGAATGGTGGAAGCTTATCTCTAAGAAGAGATGTGATGACTACATGCCTTCCCTGAACTATCTGATAATGAGACTTAGAAGTCTTTTGTCATAAAAATTAAGAAGAAACCCTAAACATCCAAAAACCTAACCTTAGGAGATGAAGTGCCAAAGGCTTGTGGGGCCTCGATAGGGTATCTCAGCACGTCAACTTCCATAGGTCTTAAATTTGGCATATAATCTCCATTTGGAATGCATAATAGCCCATTCGAAAAGTTAATATGAGAATTACATTTTTGTAATGCACTTAGGAGTCAATGAAAATGGAGTGCTCATTTTCCCAAGAAAACATCATTTATGACCTAAAACAAAACTATTGAATTTAAGACATAGAGACTATAAGAAAATACCAAAATAGAATATTGTGTTGTGAGCCAGTGGAACAGGTGGGTGGTCACTAATAACCACTTGAATTAGTGATAGAGTGGGAATAAGAGAGAGATAGATAGGGAGGAGGAGAGAGAGAGAGAAGGAGGGATATTGAGAGAAAAGAGAGGGAGAGGTATAAAGATATAGATGAAGGGTGTAGAGAGAGGTGGAGGCAGATATGGAAAAAGAGAGAGATAAATAGAGAGTGATAGGGGAAATATACAATATAGACAACGATGGAGATGGGAGATAAAGGGGGCAGGAGGAGGAATGAGAGATGAGGGGGAAGGAGGAGAAATGAGAGATAAGGGAGAAAACCAGTGTAAAAAAAGTACATGTCTTTATAACACATGCATGATCCCACCATGGTAAAGAAAACGTGAGAAGGTGAGTGAAGAAGTTGTGTAAGACATTTAAGGTTTTGGACATTAGTCTCATGAATACATGCACATTCTTGAGAAAGCAGGCATGCTCTTAGGGAATCCATGTTCATTCCTAATAATGTGCATGTACTTTTTTGCTAGTCCTCTTCCCTACCTGGATACCACTTTATGGACATTCTAACATAAATATATTGAATAATAATATAAGAGAAATGACTATGTTAAGACTTTGTATGATTTCTTATGTAATTGGAAATACTATTTTCGTCCACTTGTGCTATTTGGAATCAAATTCTTCTCTTATTATGTAACTAGAAGACAAATTATGTCTAATTCGGAGGACATTTTAGTACTTTGAAGGAATTTATTATCTTATTGAGGAATTTGGAAATATTTTTTTTCTTCTGGTGTAACTAGAAGTGATCTTTTGCCTTGATGTGAAATTGCAAGACAATTTTTGTCCTTTTTGTATCATTAGGAGATAATATTTGTCTTCTTGTGTAATAGGAATACAATTTTCATCATTGGAATGAAAATTATATATTTATTTGTGATTGGACTATAATTGTTTCCTCCTCTTAATTATAGTCCATTTAAACGTGGGGAACTTTCATAGTTAAAAAAGAAAAAACAAGCAATTGAAAATATCATTGAAGAAGGAGAAGAGGTTACTGTAGGTATGAAAAAATGTAAACTTTTAGAAAATGAGAATACAGCTTGTAGCACAATAAATGAACCTCAAATGAATATTCCATTAGAGAATTGTTTTTTGGATGACCAGATGATGGTGGATTTTCTTGGAGTTGATTAAGGTATGGTTGAATTTAAAGAGGCAACCGGTGCACAAATTCTTAATGAATAAGTTCTTGTGGTGCAAACTCTTGTTCAAAAATGTGACACAAACTACCTTTAAGCACATCTAGTCCCCTTCCAAGAATTTATGTCCACAATAGAGAGGTCAAGTGCTCAAGAATATATATCCATCACCCCTACCTAGATTGGACATTATGTGATGAATAACTCCAAAACACCTTTAGGTGGATGAAAGGGGTTAATCATTACTTGAATATAAGCTAGCTAACCAAACTATTTGTTTTTCAAATCATATAAAATTATCAAATAGTACTTTGAATCCAAGTATAGTGCATCCAAATGCCAATTATTTTTTTCTTTCTTAGAATATAGGAGTTTAATTATTGTTAGAAGAATTCTAGGCATTGAAATAGTGAATTATAGAAAAAATTAATCATAACATTAGAAACCTTAAGCATGTTTTCTGAAAAATTTGTAAGACAACTTGATCCCAAGACCACAATATAACTTATTGTGTCTTGTAAGAATAAAATATTTACAAGATACCAAGAAAATGTGATTTACTAAAAAAATCCCATCCCATTAAATGTAATCCCAAAACCATTCTAAATTATTATATTAGATGACATAGCCTCGACATAGGAGGTTAAGAAAACTTGTTGGGCCTTCACTAGTACGCTACCTTATTCAGATACGAAGTTAACTAGAGCAATCAATAGAGTAGTGCAAATATTTTTCATTAGAACACTAGATTTTATTCTAACCAAACATACGTAATAAAATTAATAAGGGGTTAATTATTATTAATTAATGCATCTAACTCCATTGTCCTTTGTTATTCCTAGGTTAACCAACCAACCATATGCACATAAAGGCTTGTCAATAAGAATAATGGTGTTTTTTAATACTACCCCAAAGAGTCTTTGAAAAATATTCTTGGGATGGATTCAATTCTATAGTATTCACATCTATTTGTATATTATTTCTCTTTGTAACACCCAATCATATTATGTAAATCCCTTTCTACTGTTCCTACAATGTATCAAATTTTTTTTATCAACTTCTCCTTGTACACATCATTCAAAATCCACACAATTTTCTAATTGTTATATGCCTTCTCATATGACCATTATGTTCTGTTATGTTAGTGAAATTATGGTTTTCCACACATAGCCTTAGCCATTAAACAAGTTTTCATGGTCAATATGGTGTTGCTGCATATATTATTTAAGAATGAACTCAAGTTTGATTTCAATAGGCTGCAATGGTATGGTTAAAAATTCCATCCACATCGATTATACAATTCATATATGCAAACATGTTATCCAATATCATTGTAAAATTCATATGAAAACATGTTTTCCACCTTTCTGCAAAATACACATGCTTATTTCAACTTTGATCACAAAAATTAGCCTGATGCAAGGTTGAATTCAAAATTGCAACTATGACAATGTTGATTGAAAGTCATGCATAGATACAAGGTTTTGTATTATTTATTTAATTTCTACGTTATCTCTTTTTTAATAAAAGAATGTATGTTAAAAGATAAAATAAAGAATAAGAACCAATTGTCAGAAGAAAAATACACAAAAGAGGTTTGAAAAGAAATTATGCATCATGTTTTCAATTAGAAGGCATTCTTTAGAATTATTATGCATTATTTTCATGAATGGTTGGTTAATTTATTATTGCCTTCACCAACCATTTAGCATCCACATTCATGTCTTTGTAACACCCTAGTTGTTTCCTTATATTACATTTATTGTATCTTGACTGTTTTGTTTATATTTTATACCCATAGAAAAAAAATCACAAGACGTCCCTAAATGGATCTAAGAAGCAAGTTGCAATAGGCCATAAAGTTCAAACAAGGACTCGGATAGGAAAATTCAAAATTCCCTTGGACCCTAACAATAGATTATAGCTAGGAACACTCTAATCCTAGTATTCCATAGATACAAAAGTATATATTTGAGGATATTTGAAGCTATGGATTTTTTTAAAAACTATCAATGAAATTTTTTCACAAGAGAGTATATTTTACAAAACACTAGCTTGAGTAATTGTAGGTAGCATGCTTACATGGGCCTTCACCAAACATAAATGTTAAAGCTAGGAAATTCATTTCTACTACCTCATTTAGTATTTCTACCCCTAGAAAATATTCACAATATCTCCCTTAATGACTCTTGCAACCGAGGTGCAACTCATAATAATATTAAATCCGAGGCTCAGACCATCGATTCCATTGGAATCCACACACTAGGTTATAACTGGGGACAACCCCCTCATAGGAACCCATAGGTAAAAATATGATGTATTTGAAAATATTCAAAGCTAGGATTTTTTCAACAAATACCAATGCAAATTTTGCTCAAGGTGCTGGATTTTTCAAAATTCTTTCTCGAGCAATCGTGGGTAATGTGTTTTTATGGGCATTGGCCAAATGTAAATGTTAGATCTTAGAAAACGTGTTTTTGCTTCTTGGTTTGGTTTTTACACCGCTAGATAAAACTCACAATGTGTCCTTAAATAGTTGTTTGAACTAATTTGCAACTCACCATAAAATTCAAACTAGGACTTGGATGGGAAAATTAATTGATTCCAATGGACTCTTAACAATGTGTTAGAGGGCGGGACTCCCCCCACCTAGGACTCCATAAGTCAAAAATTGATCTATTTGACAATATTTAGAGCAAGGGTTTTGTTCAATAATGATCAATTAAAATTTTGTAGAAGGGCTTGGATTTTGCAAGATTCTTACTCAAGTGATTGTTGGTAGTCTTCTCATGTAGGCCTTGGTCAAATAAAAATTCTAGATCTCACAAAACTAATTTTGACTGCTCATTTTTTCCTTATGGAACCAGAAAAAAACCATAATATATCCCAAAATGGCACTTGGAAGCAAGTTGCAATATTCCATAAAATTGAAATCAACACTGGGATGGGAAAGTCATTAATTATGCTGGACTCTTGCAACTAGGTTGCAACTACGTACACTCCCCTCCTAGAACCCTATAAGTTGAAAATTGATTTATTTGAGCATATTTAGAGCTAGGATTTTGTTTACTAAATACCAAAGAAAACTTTGCACAAGGTGTTGGATTTTACAAAGTTATTTCTTAAATGATCATGAGTATTGTAATCACATGGGCCTCATATAAAAATAATTTCCAAAGCTTATGGAACTTAGCTTTATACATCAATTCTAGTTTTATATCCACGGACAATATTCATGATATGCCCCTGAATGGCTTATGTAAGAGAGATACAAATTGGGACTCGGATGAGAAAACTGTCAATTTTGATTGACTCATAACAATGGGCTACAACTACGAACACCGCACAACTAGGATCTCGTAGGCCAGAAAATGATCTATTGAATATACTTAAATATAGGCCTTTTTTAGTAAAGGCCAACACAAATTTTCACAAGGGGGTGGATTTTGTAAGACATTTTCTCAGGAAATTCTGAGTAGTTGTATTGCATGGGCCTTGGCTGAACACACTTTCCAAAGAATAGAAAACTCAGTTGTGTTGCTACATTTTATTTTTATACCCATAAAAACAATTCATAAGATTTCCCTGAATGACTCAAGTAAGAAAGATGCTACTAGTTATAAAATGAAGACGAGGACTCAGATCGATAAAACATTAATTTTAGGACTTAGCTTGATAAAACATTAATTTTGTTGGACTCTTGGTACCATATTATGTTTAAGTGCACCCACTCCCATGATTTTATAGGAAAAAAAATATTTTATTGAGCTTCATTCAAGATTTGGTTTTGTTTGGTAAAGGCCATTGCAAGTTTTGCATAAGGGGGTGAATTTTACAAATCACTTTCTCAAACAATTGTATGTAATTTTCTCACATGGGAATTAGATAAATACAACTTCCAAATTTACGAAACTCATCTTTTCCATTTTTCTTGGTTTTCATACCTACGGAAAAAATTCATAATATGTCTCTGAATGGCTCTAGGAAGCAAGATGAAATTGGCCATAAAATTCAAACTAGGACTTAGATGGGAAACATATTGATTCCATAGGGATCCTAGCATTGGTTTATAGCTAGGGTCACCTTGTTCCTAGGATTCGATAGACTAATAATTGATTTCTTCTAAGGAAGGATTTTTTCAGTGAAGATCAAAACAATTTTTTCACAAGGAGGTGGATTTTACAAATCCTTGTCTAGAGATATTGTGCATAATTTGGTGACATCGGACATCCAAAATACAGTTTTTGGAGCTTGCAGAAGCTCCATTAAGCAGGACAAACCCATCCCGTTTAATTTCCTTATCTATCACCATGACCAAGGTGTAGCCTATGTTGAGAGGCATTCAAGTTTTAGAGTTGGAATCAAGGTTAGAGGGAAATTCCCTTCCATGTTCCCTCTTCTATGATTGATGCAAAGAAAAAATATCTCTGTAGGAAAAAGGGGGATGATGAAAAAAAGAGAAAACACAGACACACAAGAACAAGAGACAACATAGGAAAGAGGATGCAAATGTGAACAAGAGATGCATGAATCTCACATAGAAGATGTAGATGAAGAACAACATTTGGAAAGGGGAAAGAGGCGAGAACAATGAAGAAGACTAAATTGGACTGAATATCCTAAGCCAATCTTTTGTGGTTGGTAAGTATTCCTTATGACTAGGTTGAAGGCCAGGGATTGTGTGTCTATGCTTTATTAGCCAGTGGGAAGCTCGATGGAGAATTGAACCACTTAGTGCTTGCTGGAAAAGATGATAAACCACTAATTTATTTACTAATAAGTTTTTAAACAACTTAGTCCTTGCTGAATGGGCTGATAAACCACTCAGATGCTTGTTTTAAGGCTGACAAACCACTTGACAAGTAAGCTAAGCCATTATGGTGCTTGTTGTGAGCTTGTGAAATGACTTGGATGTTGGGATGAAAGCTCTTGTAGTGTGTGCCTTGATAATGTAGCTATCAAACCACATATATAGTGACTTCATTATCCAGGAAATGAGTTATACCCAAGTTGGGCCTCGGGAAAATCATATGATTGATATTAGAGAGAGTAAGAGACCCACTGCCATGCTTACTACTAAATAGAAGTTGATAAACCACTTGGATTGTGGTTTCCATCTCCTAAGTGTGTGAATAAGCCTTGTGTGAAATTTCATTGGAGCAAGAATCCCATTAGAGTTTGGATCCAACTCAGGGTGTTCAGTTACAAGATAGATTGTACTATGGTTTGCTTATGTTTGGGTGGAGAGTGGAAGTCCCTCCTTCGGTTGTCAACAATCATAGTTTATTCAAATAAGTATAAAATTGGCCTATTTTGTTTTAGGATGTGATATCGTTGTTTTTATAATGGATGCCACTATGATTATGCATATTCATGTGTGTATTATGGAATGTTTTCATTACACTTACTACTGCCTCTATTGCATAGTATGAATTCAATGATTGATAGCACCATGGAAATATTATCCTATTCATGATGTATCATCTATTAGTATTCTTGGCACTAGGTGCCTATATGGCCATAATTATATATTTACGTCTTGTGAATATTTTTGTAAATTGTAAATCTCTACAAGATTGTCTTGGATGTTGATTTCTAGATTATGATTCAAACTATTCACTGCAAATAAAGCATGTAGAGGAGATGCTTAACAAAACACCTAAGAACTAAGTTGTAGGTTCACTTATTGAAGGCCATTGTACATGCTTTAGGCATCTGTTCTAAAGCATTTGATGATCTAGGAAACTATCCTTGTCTTATGGAAAATGTTCCATTTTCCTTGTTCCTTTATCTTTATAATTGGTAGATACTTATTAGGAGATTTGTGAAATCCAAGGGTTACAAAAAAAATAATCCTTTGTGGATGCTAGATCATTCTTGGATTGGATTTATTTATATTTAGATGGATTGTATCTAGGCATCTGAGGCCTGTTCAAAGAATTTACACTTGCGCATGAACCTATGCATTTAGGGTTATATTTCCTTCTAGTGTATCGAGATATCCAAATGAGTGAATGGAGTGCATACAAAGTGTAAGGTCTAATAGCTAGATGTATCCAAGATTACCTTGTTGTTTGGTTGCATTAGAGGATTTTTGGGTTAGATGAAGGACAAAACATAAATGGAGGCAGTACATGCTATAGGATAGAGCTCCCATTTTGAAGCATGACGCATCCAAGAGTCCAGTGGTAGAGAGGGTTCAAATTTAGCATGGTGGTCCCATGCTAGATTGATCCCACATAGGAAGTGGATTTGTACATCTACACACTGAGTGGTGGAGAGGGCTGACAATTTGTTGGAAGGGTAAGATGGGCACTATTTGGATGTAAAGGTGAGGTAGTGAACGCCACCATACTAGGATGATATAGTGGACCATGTGCTGAGTTAACGTGGTGATACAATAGGGGCTTGAAAAACACCTCAAAGATGCTACGTGGAACTTCAATGATGATGTGGCTAATATCAATGGCCAAACTTATAATGGGAATAACTATCCTTCTAGGAGTTGACTGGAGTACAAATTATATCTCTAGAAAGTTATCAACGAGCTTAATATGATGGTGGAATTTTTTTTAGGTTTTGATGAGGTTAGATGAAGAGGGATGTTGTAACCCCATATTCACAATAAACCTTTGGGATTGGGTTAAACAGGAAGTAACGATCCCAACTGCCCCAGAAAGTACAAGGGGTTTGGAGGGTGTGTTCAAGATTTTTCTCTGAGTGAACGTTCAACGCTAGACATTCGATGATGATTTAGAAGCTATGATATATATTGGTATTCGAGAAAAGGTTCAACATTGAATATTTGCAGATAATATTAGAAGCTCTCATATAGGGCAGTATCAAAATGAATGTTCAACATTGGATCTTTGGTGATAAAGTTATCAGCTTATATACAAATGGAATTAGAGAATTGGTTCAAACACTAGGCCTAGAGGGATAGAAATTCACCATCAGGTTGTAGGTTCGACACTTGTACAAAATGGGACTTAAAGAAGAAAATTAGAACTCCACCATGGAATAAAACTTAAAATTATAATTGAGATCAATATATGGATAAAATTAAGACCTTTTTATTTTTATTTTTAAATGTATGTTGAATTTTATAGATGCAATTGAATGGGATGCTAACCCTAATGAAAAAGAAGATATGATATTTTGAATTGCATACTAGCATGGATTTGATTTTGTGACTAGCTTCAGACCTACATGCTTAATTGAAGATAAATTAGGGTGATGAGTAAATATGTTTATTTATTTATTCTTGATTTTACTTACAACTAAGTGTGTGTAACAACACATAAGAGGACACAAAATTTGTAGTAAGAAAACAAAAGAATGAACAACACCATGGTGTAGTACATCATAGATAGATCCCAACATAATCAAGAAGAGGAGATAAGGGAATTTCCTTGATTAGATGGACACCCTTAGGAGCTTAAGGGCCAAATTAAGAAATTTTAAGGCAAGAAATGAAAATATTTTCAGAGATAAAGAAAAGAATGTAGTGGTAAATGCAATGATTTTGCAAAGCTTATTAGATATGCAAAGCAAAAAGCAAGATGTTCTTGGTTCCATCTATCTAGGCAAGCACAAATCCAAGAAACTCCCATCTGAAATGGGGAAGCATGGATGGGAGAGTAACAAGGTTGAAGAAGGCAAGTCAAAGAAAAGGAATAAACATATAAGTGAAGACATAGTGAGAGGAAGAACTCCTATCAACATTCCAGAAATAAGGGAAGGTAACCCTGAGAAGTTATCAACTGCTACAACTAAAAGACAACGCCAATGTACGAGGAGTGAGAAAAGAAAATTGCGGGAGGAGTTCAAGAATGTGAAACCCCCCACCCTTAATCGATAAACTGAGAAGGTTGAGGAGATAGGGGAATGGTTATTGGGAGTGAAGAAATACTTCCAAGTCCATGAATACTCTGAAAATATGTAGGCTAGAGTAGTTGTTTTCAACTTGAAGAAAAAAGTTGATATATCGTGAGAGGATTTAATAAATACAAAGGACATTAGACAGAAATAGTGTTGCGGGGAAGGTTTGAGAAATATTTCCAAGAGAAGTACCTGTATGAGAGGTACTATGACAACAAAGTGAAAGAATTCCATGAGCATAAGTTAGGGTGTTTACCTTTGATGAGTACACAAACAATTTTTTATAATTGTTGGGAAGGTGAAAATTCAAAGTTACCTCAATGTGTACCACAAGCTTACAAAAATAGAATTGAGTTTCATGAGATAATAACCTTAGAGGGCACCATGTAAAATTCCACATACTACTATGACCAATACAATCAGAAGGCCGATTTTCAAAATATTGGGGGAAAAGAGATAAGGCCAATTTCAAGGGAAAAGGGCCAAAACCCTTAGGATATAAGAAATAAGGGAGGAATGTAAAATTCACCTCTCTTGCTAACGGTGAGTTCTATAAAAAAATTCTAATAACAATAGAGATGGACCTACAAAATAAATAAGAGAAGAGGCAAAGCGACTGAAGAAAGGAGCTTTCTAGTGTTGGGGATGTGGAGAGAGCCACTTGCAGAGGGACTATTATCACCAACAAACAAATAGAAATAGGTTGTAAAATGTGGAATGAATAACAATGGTGAATGATGTGGTTCATAATATGTCTTAAACTTATGTTATGTTGGAAAATAGGTAGGAAGATCATGAAGCTTCAATGATTGAGATTGAATGTATGGTCATTAATTGACCTATTTTTCTTCTAATTGACATAGGATATAATTTAAACTATGGCATGTCAAAGGTCACAAAAAGATATTCTTTTTAAAGGAAACATCATGAGAAATTATGATGGGTCCAGTATTCCACACAAATAAAAAGGCATGTGGTAGACTTAGTATAGTCATGATCTATGACAATACGAAAAATGTCCACTAAAACTACCCTTAATATTTTTCGAATGGGCTCATATGACATTCTAATCAACATGGATTGGCTAACAACTAATAAAGCCAAAATTGAATTTTATAGCAAGTCATTGGAATGCCTTAGTGATGAGGGTGAGGATGTGATGTTGCCGGAAATAAGGAAGGCTATAATGGCTAGGAAAACCTTAGCTCTACAAGTGAAAAGATGCAGTAGAAAATGGTGCACCTTGTGTGTAGTCTAGGTGACCAACAAATCAGAGAGCAACATGGATATAATGGAAGAAAACCTTGTGTTAAGGAAGTTTAGTGATGCATTTCTGGATAAAAAGCTGAGATTACCACCCAAGGGAGGGATCAATTTTTCCATTGAATTTCTTCCAGGATCATTACCATTCTTGAAAGGCCCTTATTGCATGAGTACATAAGAGCTAGTGGAGCTAAAATTATAATTGAAGGAAATGTTGGATGAGGGATATATCAGATCCTATGTATTTCCCTAGTGAGAACCAATATTATTTGTAAATAAGAAGGATGGAACATCATGGTTATGTATTTATTATTAAAAGTTGAACAGATCCACTATGAAGAACAAGTACCCACTACTTGGAATTGATGATCTGTATGATCAACTAAGAGGGGTTGAAGTATTCACTAAAATAGATATGAGGTCATGCATTAGATTTGGATTAGGGATGAAGACATCCACAAGGAAGCCTACAAGACCAAATATTGACACTATGAGTTTTTGGTGGTGTTGTTTTGGCTCATAAATGCACTAACCACATTTATGTGTTTGATGAATAATGTGCTCAACCCATATTTGTATGATTTACTGTTAGTTACAATGGATGACATTTTGGTATAGTAGAAAACTAGAGAAAATAACAAATATCATTTAAAGGCGATATTACAATTGCTAAGATCTATGCCAAGCTCAATAAATGTGATTTATTCTAATCACAAACTTAGTACTTAGGACATATCATTTCGAGCAGAGCAGTGCAAGTGAACCTCGACAATACTAAGTTTTTCAAGGAGTGGCCCATTCCCATAAATGTTACAAAGGTTATATATTTCATGGAATTGGCTAGATATTAGTGATGATTCATTCATCACTTTTTCAAATACAAGGCATCGAATCAAAATCATACAAAGGAAAGAAGTCAAATTTGAATGGACATCAAAGTGCAGAACTAGTTTTGAATGGCTTAAAAAATTACTCACATCTGCACCTATCTTGCGGATAACAGACCCCAAAAATGACTTCTTGGTCTAAACTAAAGCTTATAAGGAAGAAATAGGTGCAGTCCTAGTAATTAGGACAAGTGATTTGTTATGAGTCACAAAAATTAAATGAGCATGAAAAGAACTATGCTATTCATGACTTGGCGCTTGTAGTGATAGTGCACACATTAAAAATGTGGAGGAACTACTTTCTTGGGAGTAATTTTGTGTTTATGCCATATAATGGAGGGTTGAGATACTTATTTCACCAATCCACATTAAATGATAAACAATCTTGATTGTTTGATTTGATCGGTGAGTTTGAATTTGTGATAAAACACATTAAAGGAAATGAAAACAAAGTAGTGGATGAAATTAGTAGAAGTCTACAAGTGGCCACTTGGTAGCCATGATCACTTGAAAATTTAATAACAGGGAAAGGATTAAGGAGGCATTGATACAAGAGAAGAACTTTCAGCATGTGAGAGATCACTTGTAGCAAGAGAAAAAAGGGCGATTGAGTAAGATGTATATGCTTACTAATGATGGGATGTTGAAGTGTAAGGATAGATGGTATGTACCTTGTCTGGGTAATTTGACGAAACTCATCTTGGAGTAATTTCACAAAATACCTTATTTATGTCATCCCGATTATGAGAAAATGATAAATCCATAAGGAAAATATATTATTCTCTGGGAATGAGGAAGGAAGTGGTCCAATACTTTTCTAGGTGCCTAAAATGTTAACAGTCAAAGTGGAACACAAACACCCAATGAGATTGCTATAAAAAATCTCAATCCCTGAGTGGAAGTGGAAGTGGATGGTTATATATATGTACTTCATTATGGGATTATCAAAGACACCCAAAAAACATGATATTGTAATTGCGGTAGTGGAAAAGTCAAGCAAGGCACCTCACATTATATTTTTCATGTCCACCCACAGAGCCATAAAAATAGCTCAAGTTTTCATGAAAGCGATATCTATATTGCACGGCATACCCAAGAAGATAATTTCATATTGGGATGCCAATTTCACTTAAAATTTTTGGAAGGAATTTTTTGTTGGTTTTAGAACTTATCTAGCCTTTAGTACAACATATCATGCTTAGATTGAGGGATAAACTGAAATGATGAATACAATTTTGAAGGACATGTTGACAATGTATGTCATGAAACAACCAAAGAAGTGGGGAGATTTCCTTCCCTTAATTGAATTTTCATACAACAATGAGTACCACGATTCATTGAGAATGAACCCTTTTAAGGATTTATATGGAAGAAAATGTAACACCCCATTAGCTAGGATGATCAAGTGAACAAGATGGTTATTGGACCTAATATGTTGAAGGAAATCGAGTAGGATATAATTAACATTAGATAAAAATTAAACCCGACCAAGGATAGGAATTTATTTTATCTAAATCGGAAGAGAATGAAAAAGGAATTCCATGTGGGAGAGCATGTGTATTTCCACATGAAATCAAGGAAGAGCTCACTAAAAGTGGTGTCTTTTTCTAATTTGGCACCCATATTTTATGTACTGTTTTAGATTTTGGAAAGAGTGAGCTCGTGGCTTATTAATTGGTCTTACAACCCATAATGAAACCACAATATGCTTTTCACGTTTCATTATTTAAGAAGTATGTATGTGACATTGATCATGTTTTGGATTGGTTTGTGATACAGGGGGAATCCCAAAGATAATTCAAAACAAAACCTCTACGCATCCTTGACCAGAGGCACACCATGTTTTGGAACAAAGTAATATAGTAGGTAAAAGTGTAATGGAAAAATTTTGGACCAGATGAAGCAAACTAGGAAATGGCATCTCAAATGAGGGTACTTTATCGATTTTTGTTCATTGGGTAAATGAATGAAACAATCCCTGTAAATATAAAGGTTTGTAACTAATTTTTTTTTGTTATAACTATAGAACACTAAGGATAGTGTTCAATTAAAGGGGTTGTATTTGTAATAGAACTTTTGATTCACCTTGTGATTGTAAATATTCCTACGTAAATTTTGGGCACATGTAAAAATTTAAGTGAAAATGAATTGGTGGTTGGTTGAAGTAGAGGGAAATGTATCAAAGTGATGAGGAGAAGGTTGTGTGGAATGTTGTTATTATATGGGAAGGTTGCATGGAATGTTGGCATTCCTAGGGAATTACTATGAAGAAGGTCACGCCCATCCCATTTAATTTCCATACCTATCATCCTGACCATGATGTAAACTATGTCATTTGAGATTGAATTTTTAGAGTGGGAAACAAGGTTAGAGGAAAGTTACCATCCTTATTTATTCCTCAAAAATTGATGTAGAGAATGAATGTGTTGGCAAGAAAAAGTGCGATGAAAAAATAGATAGAAAACACACAAAATAACACATGATAATGACAAACAACAAAGGAAATAACATGTGGATGTGATTAAGAGATGCAAGTGAGATCCCATTGTGGATGTAGAAGAAGAATAATTCGTAGAAAGACGAAAGAGATGAGAAGAATAAAGAAAACTAAATTGGAATGAATATTCTTGAGCTTGTGTTCTATTATTGTAAATTATTCCTCATGACTAGGTTCAACGCCTTGAACTACTTGTTGAATAAGTTTATAAACGACTAATTTCTTTCCTAAAAAGTTGTTAAACTACTTAGTGCTTATTGAATGACCTGATAGAAAACTTGGGTTCTTGTTGTAAGGTTGAGATACCACTTGAGAGTCTAATATGAGCTATTTTGGTGCTTCTCATAAGGCTATGAAACCACCTGGAGAGTGGGATATAGGCCATTGTATTTCTCTTGTTAGAAAACTAGTTGTCAAACCTATGGATTCATTCTCCTAGAAATGAGAAATAGACTAGCCAGGCCTTGGGTGAAGCCTTCAATTCATCTCAGAGAGAGTAAGAGATTCATTGTGGTGCTTATTGGTAGAGAGAAGTTAATAAACCATATGGACAATGGTCTCCATCTCCTAGGTGTGTGACGAACACTTGGTGTGAAATTTGACAAGAGCAAGAATCCCCTCAAGCTCTAGATCCATCTAAAGGGTTTTCAGTTATAAGAGATATTGCAATGTGGTTGGCCTATTGTTGGGTGGAGATTTAAAGTCCCTCCTTCAATTTCCATCCACCTCAATTTTTTCAGATAAGTATAAAATTGTGCTTATTTGGTTTTCAAGTTGTGATAACCTTGTTTTTATGATGCATCCTACTATGATTAGGCATATTCATGTGTGCAAGAATGATTGTTGTTATTACAGTTACTATTGGTTATCTCAAATATTATTAATTTCAATACTGGTAGCACTATGGAGTCATTATCCTATTAATAATTAATAATTTATTGGTATAATTGGTGCTAAGTTCCTATATGGTTGAAATTTTAGATTTACATCTCATGATTATCTTGGTAAAATGCAAATATCTACAAAATTGTATTAGTTGTTGATCGCCTGGATTATGATTCAACTATACACTATGAACACACCATGTGGAGGAAGTGACTAACAAAATACGTAAAATTGGCTTGTAGGTTTACTTCACTTGTTGTAGCCCATTGTACAGCATTTTTCCATCTCCTCTATAATGTTAGATGATTTGGGAAGCTATCTTTGTCCTATTAAAATTCTTGCATTTTCCTTGTTCCTTTATCTTTAGCATTCTGATAGACTAATCCATTGATCTAGAGTATCCAAGGGTTACAAAGGCCAACACCATTATGTGAAAGTTGGATCACCACTAGACTGGACTGGTTTGGTTGCATTTAGGGATTTAGGGGTTAGACGAAGGATGAAAATTACATGGAGATTGGATATATCATAGGTCGGACCTCCCATTTTGAAGTGTGACACATTCAAAAGTTTAGTGGTAGAGATGGGGTTAGATGTAGCATAGTATTCCCATGCCGGATTGACCTCACGCAAGAAGTATATCCACATATCTATGAATCTAGTGGTGAAGTGGGATAAAAATATGTTGGAAGGGTCATATGGGTGTTGGTTGGATGTAAAGGTGGGCTAGATAATGCCACCATAGTGGGAATATATAGTGGACCTAGTGTTGAGTTAATATGGAAATGCCATATGGGCTTGATGAGTACCTCACAGATGCTACATGGAATCCCATTGATGACATAGCTAATATCATTGGTTGAACTTATGATGGGCATAACTGTCCTTCTAGGAAACAAATTGGAGTAAAATTTATATCACTAGAAATATCGATGAGTTGTGTGTGATGTGTTGGAATATAATCCTAACATCTACATTTATTTTCTAGCCTAAGTATCCTTGACTTAGCCACATGCACTAAAAATCATGTTCACACTTGGTTTTTGGTAAACTAGCTCGGTGGCCCAACTTTCCCTTTTTTTTCCTTTAAAGGCTTAATATTATGGAAATATTGGTCCAACCACTTTCTTAAACCATTTATACATCTAATTGCATGTTCACACCTAACCACACATCATCCACTTGACTTATTTGAGGATTGGCGCCCCACATGAAGATTCCCCCTTAAATCAAGGGATTTGGTCCCCCTGACCACTTTAGCATGTTTTAAAGTTGCCTTCCTTGGGAAATGTGCCCCTACTCATGCTTTCCTCATGGATGATACTTGGCATAGGTTGCCTTGAGTCATTTTTTCTATTTTAGGCCTCCCTTTAGCTTTTCTTAGCCTTTTTTAGTTTTTTACTAGTTTTTTCCTAGTTTTCTAGGTTCGGCAATTTCTATATAACCACCTCCCTTTGGGATTAGATGTTTGGTTGATCATGTATTACTATTGTTCAATAATTTGATATATTGATTTTATGGAGAAAATTCTTTCTCTCCTCCCTTGAATATCATCAAATTACTTGTGTTTAATTTAACTAGAACTCTAGATCTATTGGAGTTTCTGCAAGAATTCTACATGGCATCAGAGCTAGTTTGAATCTAGTGGATTGTACATGATTTTATTTGCATGTATAGATCATCAAGAGGTGCAACAAGCAGCAATATATCAACTCTTTGTGCCCACAAAATTCATTCTAAATCCTTTCAATTACATCGAATGGAAGACAGAGATCACTCTGCTCCTCCATAGCAAAGAGCTTTACAAGGTAATAATGGGAACGGAGACTAAAATGACTTCTACAGCAGAGAAGGTAAAGTATTTTAATAAATTAGATGAAGCAATTGGGCTGATATTCCTATCAATTTCTAGAGAAATCTTCCTTCATGTCAGCAGAGCCACTACTCCCGATGCGGTCTGGACCACATTGGAAGGACTATTCAGCAAGCAGGATGAAATGAGAGTGCATAAAATAGAGAATGAACTCATATTCCTCAGTCCAACTCATTTTAGCAACCTGAAAGAATACTTCGCCAAGTTTAAATCCCTACTCATTGAACTTGATGCATGTGGAGTCGAGAAAGAGGAATATCAACTCATCCTTTCGATTCTCTCGAAATTAGGCCCTGAATATTCCGTATTTGTATCGTCTTTTCAAGCATCTAAATTGACTCAAGAAAAATGGAAAATGCATCCACTGAATGACTTCATTGTAGAATCGAATCAAGAGCAAGCTAAGTTAGTTTAAATGGGTGCCATTAAGCATTCAAAGAACCAAGCACTTGTGGATATTGATGCTCCAAAGAGTAGTGTAAGGGACAAGCAAAAGGGAAGGGTAAATTTAATGAATCGAAGAAGGAGAGACCTGTAGAATATTCAGAGAGCTCTTATTTGCCTAAGGGTAAAAAGAAGAAGGAAATAAAATGTTGCATCTACTGTTCCAAAGGTTTTCATCCAGAAGAAAATTGCATGAGGAAAACAATTGATGAGATTTCTATGCAATTGCAGTAGCACAATCTCACCGTGCATGAGAATCCAAAGAAGAAGGACGATAACAAAACAGGAGAGGGGAGAGGGAGAGAACAAGATCTTCATGCTTTAATGGATGTCACATCCACTCCATCAACTTGGATCCTTGATTCAGGTGCATCAAACCATATGGATGCATCAAAAGATGAATTTTCCTCCATCGAAGAAAGCACTAGATCCCAATTTACTTGGGAGATGCCACACCTGTAAAGGTGTGTAGAGAAGGAATTGTAGACCTTGAAGGGGGTTGCTTCATGTTCCCTAGCTGCCCGAAAATCTTCTCAAAATATATCAGATCACTCATTCCAGCTCTAGAAGGAAGCTGGAGTTCACTCTGGACTCTGCAATGATTACTGACATTTCCACGGGCTCACAACTTGCAAATGGAATTATAGATCATGATTCTTGTTTGTATTTATTCTCCCAGTTTGTTGCTAAATCTATTAGCACTGTATTTTTGTCACAATATAATGATATCAGAAGGTTATGGCATGAAATATTTAGCCATCTAAACAATAAGTACTTGCATCAACTCAGCAAGGAAAACATGGTAGAAGGATTGCCCGCTATTAAATTCACAGGCTGTGTATGTCAAGGATGCACTCTTGGCAACCATCTGGAGAAAACGTTTGACAAAGGGAAGGCATAGAGAGCTTCTTCGCCTCTTAGGCTAAATCACAGTGACATCACGGGCCCATTCATGTAGCCTTCAATCAGTAGGGATCAATATGCACTCACCTTCATAGATGATTTCTCTCGCTTTACTTGGGTATTTTTTCTGAAATTAAAATCAGAAGTATTTGAATGCCTTATAGAATTTAAAGCACTTGTTGAGAATGAGTCTGGGTGTAAGATTAAGATACTCCATACTGATAATGGGGGGAGTATGTCAACAAATATGTGCAACAACTTTGTATTGATGCAGGTATACGGCTATAAGACACAGTGCCACATACACCAAAGTAGAATGGTGTCACAGAGAGGAAAAATTGATTGTTAAAAGAGATGGCCAATTGTATGCTAAAGTCCAAATAATTAGCTCCTAAGCTATGGAATGAAGCTATTAATTGTGTAGCATACATTCAGAACAACATTCATCACAAAGCGCTCAAAGGCACCACTCCATTTGAATGTTGGACTAGTAACAAACTGAAAGTGTTGCACTTTCGCATTTTTGGTTCACGAGCATGGGCTCACATTTTGACAGATAAGAGGAAGGATTTAGAGCCTCAAAGTGTTGAATGTATCTTATTTTGATATCATGATAGTGTCAAAGGATATAGATTTCTAGACTCTCACACTGAAAAGTTCCTTGTAGCTTGAAGTGTGATGTTTGAAGAAGAATCATTGCATGATTTTTCAGCAGACCCTGCCGAGGAATCGCTTGTTGCCACTGATGAGGAGGAGTCCAAAACTTCTTAGAGGATTTAAAAGTAGCCATTAGAGAAGCCTCCTAGGTCTAATTCAGAGGATGAGGAGCAGGTCATGGCTACTCCAACTGAGATGCCAACTTGGGCAAGGAAAACCCTGTAAGATGTGGGTGAACTAGTCGGTGATCTTGTGGATGTGAGAAGGACTAGACCATAGTTTTTTGGGGCTTCTCAAGCCCTAGCTACCACCAAACCATGCCTTCCCATACATTTCTATATGATGCTTGGTTCAAATCCACAGTTACACTCTAAGGCTACTAGAGAGACACTTTGGGAGGCTGCCATGGATGAAGAGTACTCTACTCTCATGCAAGACAACACATGGGACTTGGTTCCACTTCCAAAAGGAAGAAAGCTTGTTTGATGCTGATCGATCTATCAAAAAAATATTGCTATAGATGGTGAGATCAGAAAGTACAAAGCTCAACTTGTTGCAAAAGGATACTCATAGGTGCATGGCATAGACAACACAGAAGCATTTGCACCTGTTGCAAAAATAGACTCCATTCGACTAGATTTAACCATTACTGCTTCTCACAGATGGGAAGTTCATCACATGGATGTGAAGAGTGAATTTCTTTATGGAGATCTGAAGGAGGAGTAGCCATAGGGATACATTCAGAACTCTTCCATCGTTTTCATATTAAGGAAATCTTTGTATGGCCTAAAACAGGCTCCCAAAGCCTAGTATGCAAAGATGGATTCTTTCATGCTTCCCATTGGATTCATTCGATGCAAATCTGATCCGAATGTTTATTTGCTACAACATGATGATTCCCTTTTGTTGATGGCACTTTATTTAGATGATTTACTGATGACAGGGAACCCTACCTCAGCTATTGATTCGGAAAAACCAACATTGCACAATCGATTTTCCATGACAGATTTGGGGCTATTGCACTACTTTCTTGGTCTTCAAGTTTCTCAGTTTACTTCAGGAATCAAGATGGCACAGTCTAAGTATGAATCAAATCTACCAGTTTGCTTTCAGATGATAGAATTCAAGCCAACAACATCTCCCTTTCTTTCGGGGATTAGATTTGAGGATTTTGGTACTACACCTTTGGTGGATAGTACACTGTATTGACAGATGCTTGGGAATTTGCTGTATCTTACTCACACCTAACCTGATATATCTTTCACAATAGGATTTTGTTCCAAATATATGCAGGAGCCTCATGGGCTTCGCTGGAAAGCTGCAAAGAGAGTCCTTAGATATGTGAAAGGTACTTCTAGTTTTGGTATCTTTTATGCTGCAGATTGCCCACTTTCATTGATTAGGTACACAAATTCTGATTGGGATGGCGATGGTAGAGATCATAAGTCCACCTCTGGTTATGTTTTTAGCTTTGGTTCAGTGCCTTTTTTCTGGTCTAGCAAGAATAAATCCATTATTTCTTTATCTACAGCTGAGGTAGAGTATAGAGGTGCAGTGAATGTAGCTACACAAGCTATTTGGTTGCGGGGGCTTCTCTCCGATTTGGGTATTCAGTATCCACTTCTGACTGTCATATTTTGTGATAATTAAGGGTCCATTCAGATATCGATTGATCCAGTTCAGAGGTAGAGGGCGAAGCACATCGAGATTCACATGCATTACATCTACAAGTTGATCTATGATCGAGTCATATCACTGCAGTACTACCCCACTGAGCAACAGGTTGCAGACATCTTCACCAAGTCTTTCACTAAAAAGAAATTTTTAGAACTGAGAGTTATGGTTAGAGTGGTGGAGACAGCTGAGTAGGCCCTTCTGGCCACTTAGCCCTCTTTTCCTCTTTTGGAGGGCGGGAGGTGGGGGGGTTTCCCATGAGGTTTTCACTCTTTCTTCATTTTATGAGGATCTTTTACTTATTGTACCTGAGTACCTAACATGGAATCTTGGCCAAGACTCAGTGTAGATAAGTGAGCTAGGATGAAGGGGTGGTGTTCGAATATAATCCTAACAACTACATTTATTTTTTAGCCTAAGTATCCTTGACTTAGCCACATGCACTAAAAATCATGTTCACACTTGGTTTTTCGTAAAGTAGCTCACTGGACCAACTTTCCCTTGTTTTTTGCCTTTAAAGGCTTAATATTATGGAGATATTGGTGCAATCACTTTCCTAAACCGTTTAGACATCTAATTTCATGTTCACACCTAACCACACCTCATCCACTTGAGTTATTTGAGGATTGGCGTCCCACATGAAGGTTCCCCCCTAAATCAAGGGATTTGGTCCCCCAGACCATTTTAGCATGTTTTAAAGTTGCCTTCCTTGGGAAATGTGTCCCTCCTTATGCTTTCCTCGTGGATTATAGTTGGAATTGGTTGTCTTGAGTCATTGTTTCTATTTTAGGCTTCCCTTTACCTTTTCTTGGCCTTTTCTAGTTTTTTACTAGCTTTTGCCTAGTTTTCTAGATTCGATAATTTCTATATAACAACCTCCCTTTGGGATTAGAGGTTTGGTTGCTCATGTATTACTATTGTTCATTAATTTAATACATTGACTTTATGGAGCAAATTCCTTCTCTCATCTCTTGAAATCAACAAGTTACTTGTGTTTAATTTCACTAGAATTCTAGATATATCGGAGTTTCTGTAGGAATTCTACACGATGGTGGCAGTTTTCTTAGCTTATGATGAAGTTGGAAAAGGAGGTTTTTTGTAACCCTAACTTCATATTAGACCCTGGGGATTGGGTTAAGAAAGAAGGAACACCTCCTACAACCTAGAAAATTACAAGGGGTGGGAGGGAGTGTTACACACATGGAATATGCTACTTATTATATTTAAATACTAAATCAAAGAATCACTAGGATAAAGTGTTGGTGAAGGTAAGAACCAAAGGCATAGATCTAACACGAGGATGTTTTTAGGTGGGAGGGTAGTCTTAAAGAAGAGAAATCTTCTTGTTAAAATGTAGTTCATGGAGATGTCGAAGAGAATATACAAATTTGGGCAACTGGGGTGGGAGGAAAATATAGAAAAATCCTAGAACATGTTGAAAATATGGTACACTTGGTGGGAATCAAGACAATAGAACCAAAATTAAATAGAAAAGCACTAGATTGATATTTTTCCATGTTTCACATTGAAAAATGTATTGGAGCAGTGTACTTGAATGGAACCAAATGTAAGTTAGATAATGTGTTGGGAGGGAGACTGGTTTTAAAGAAACAAAACAATATTGAATGTTGTAAAGGATATGAGCTAAAGAACAAACTTCATGTGGAAAACAGACATGGATGAACACCTATAGTATGTAATGATGAGGAGGAAAATATAGTTTTTACTTAGAAACAAAAACAATAATAAATTAATGTGATATAAGAACTAATTTCCAAACATTATTCATCTCATGTAAGGTGTTTATATTGTTTTACAAATTGTCTTTAAATTAACCATTTAAATACTTGCATTAGGTTCAAAGGATAAAAAAAATATTAAACTATGTTCCCTTTAATTGCATATGCAACAAAATCAAATGTAGAAATATGCAACTAACTATAGATTAATTATAATAGGTTTATTGAAATGCAATATTGAGAGTGATGTGATAGTGGAAGCACATCCTTAATCGAGGTCACCACTTATGAGGAATTGTTCTTCAGAGGTGTGCCCTCATGTTTGAATTCAAACAAGTTATTCTATACAAACGACAATAAATTGGCATCTCTAAGAGAAAGGAATATGCATCAAAATAAATGAGAAATTATATGAACCATTATAAGGGATTAAATCTTGGTTTTTGTGCATAGTAACAAAATATTATAAACTTATCAAGAAAGAACTTTGTTACTATATATTTTTAAAATTTAATGATGTTACCTTTCTAGTTTTCCATGATCGTCAAATACGTGTATCACCAAGAATATGCCTAACCAATAACTTATATTTAAAAGCTCAAGCCAATCACATTCAACAACATAGTGCATTAGAGTGCTAACTTTGCCATTGGTTATATTGCATCATCAACACGTACATGAAAATTAATATTAGATTTCTAACTAATGGTCCTTCCAAATAGGTACGATTCAAGGACCATATAACTATCCTTCAACACACTAAACCTCTCTTTTTGCATTTGATGACATGCGTTTTGGCTTTAACATGTTCATTAGGAAGGTCTAGATATAGTTGCATGTTATGTGCCTAATATTATTTATTTTTGTAGAAT
The DNA here is from genome assembly GCA_000404065.3 of Pinus taeda. Taxonomy (NCBI): domain Eukaryota; kingdom Viridiplantae; phylum Streptophyta; class Pinopsida; order Pinales; family Pinaceae; genus Pinus; species Pinus taeda. Next base: position 26,661 of record APFE030337003.1, read on the forward strand.
ATTGTGAGAATATTGGATAGATTCAAAAGATTTGGAAGATGAGATAATATAGGGCGTTGCTCAATGTTACAGGATGGACCAAGATTAGATAATAAATAGACAAGATATTATAACATTATTGAAGAGATTCTAGAGATCCAATGATTGAGATAATATAGGAATGTGTTCCCTATCATTGGATGAACATTCATACTTTTGGGAATCAAATCCACTTCTTCGGGAATTTTGGAGGGGAAATATGCCTCCTTTCAAGGATGATGCTCCCACATTAATTTATATAAGTACCAATTGGGATTATCCTCTAGGGGCATGTATTCCTTAGTTTTCTTGTGAAGAAAACTTGTTATTTAGCATTTCTACTTTCATTTCTAGCAAGGATGTACTTGCATTCACTCTAATAATGAAGTTTGGTGTCATTTTAAACTTTTTAGGCTTGGTTTCCTTCATATGATTTTAATTACCCATTTTCTTGGCCATCCCAGGAGCCTCAGAGCCCTATTGTACAATTTCTTTATCTTTTTTGAATGTTTTGTTCACTTGCATCTCTTAATCTTGCTTTTTCTATTTCTGCATTTAGTATTCATGCTTCATTTATTGTATGTTATGTGGGTTAAATGATTGAACTAGGTTTATTTTCAATTCATTTATACACGCAAGCAAATGATGCATCCTCATAATAAATTGTAAAAGCCATGTTCATCATTGACCTACTTGGATTGGTTTACTAGTTCACAATTTTGGAATTTCTGGAAGTATCCTGTAGCAAATTAGTAATAAGTTTCTACTCAATTTTAGAACATGATAATCATATTATTTTAATTTTATTCCACTTTTATTTAATCCTAAATATTTCCAAATCAATAAAAAAATATACCCCATATCATTTTCACTTAATCAGGTTACGAATTCAATAGGTTAATTAACTCACTTATTCTTGAATTTCTAGTTTTTAGTTTAGTATTATTTTGCTAATTTTTAGCACATATTAAAAAGTGTATTTTTCAGTGATTTCACTTGGATTGGAGTCCTAGGAAATCTTACTTAATAAATAAATTCACCCCATCTCATTGTCATTCGATTTTCTTGGTCATTCAGTAAGATAACTCAGAGGACAAACTAACTAGAAGACTAGGTATTTTAGTCTTTTCAAGTATAAAAATCATAATATTTCTTATGTGCAGTTAAGATTATGGGTTTGTAGGGATAGGTACTTTCATTCACACTCCTCATCTTAACCACCAGCTCCCTACTTTCTACCTCAAGAACTCCTTCAAAACATTGTTCATCGAGAGTACATTTCTGGTTTATTGAAGGACATCATTTGCATTGTTGTTTGTGCAAGATGAGCCCCTAAAGGGTACTAAGCGTACTAAGCTGGAAAATAGGAAAAAAAAAACTTCTCCTACCTTCCACTACCATTTCCCACTTTTATATGAATTTTTAATACCTCAGAATGCTCACAGATTCAATCTTGTAGCAAAACAAGGAAATCATGTAGCAATCATGTAGTAATATTGTAACATCATGTAGAACCATGTAGAAGCCCTACAAAATTGACCAAAATTTTCCTTAAACCTTCAATTTCTCCTCCTAAACCTGAATAATGTATCCTAGGCTCTGGAACAATGATTGAGGAAGACTAAAAACCACTTTGGAAATTCCTTTCTACCACTACAACTCGCTTAAGAAATTAGGGTTAGTAGACAAGATCATGAAGTGAATAGCGTAAGGATGATTTACATGATTAGTTTTTGAAATTATTAATGAATATTGTTACTACCATATGGTCTCTTTTAATGTAGTGATGTAGAGTTCATTCATGCTCTTTACTTTATGAAATTTGAATAGGTTTTCTTTGCTTGTCTTTTGTTTCCCTCAATAGTTTAAGGTTTCCATTCTATGAATTTCCATTTCTACAATTAATTTAAGCTTGATTTCATGATATTCAATTCATTTCATCTGATCAATGATAGAAGGACACATTGCATATCCTACATATATTTAGGACATATCTTCTTTGTGAACCCGGGTTGATAATTTAAGTTGGTATCCTTGAGTTACACCATTCTCGTTACAATACTGGGGTCGTCACTTTTTGTTTCCATTGTCGGAAGGCGTAAGAGTATGCATTGTTTTCTTTTATAGTTAATTCATTTTTTTACTTTTAGAAAGAACAAAAAAATAAAATTAGGAATATTTCATTTCACAAACAAAAAATTACATTGAATTATCATTCTCATTTAATTTTTTATCTTATTTATAAAAATAGAAAAGTACTTCTCCAACCCCCCCTGCCATTTGACCACACGGTGCAGTAAGAACCACATCACCATCCACTTTTCCAGGTAGAAGAGGAAGACGTGGCAGAGAAGGTCCAAGATATGGATGGTGATGATAACAATGAGGAAGATCCTCCTCGATTTATCATTCAAGATATTGATATCACTGTTCATATCAAGAACATCCCTTCATATTTCCTTCCAAACTTCCATGGTATGAAGTCAGATGATCTGAAAACCTGTCTCTTTGAATTTGGAATAATTTGCAGATCTTATGGTTACTTATTAGACACTCAAAAATTGAGGTTGTTTCTAACAACATTGAAGTATAGAGCTCTTAAGTGTTTCATTAGTTTAGGGACTAATTCAATAAGATCATGGAATGATATTCAAAGGATATTTGTAAAATTAATATGAAGATCGTGATTTTAAAGCGGAAATCTTCAAAATGACTGGAAAATAAGATAATTTCCTTGAGGATGTAATAGAGAGATTCATGTATAATGTTAAGAGCGAAAAATTTGATCATTTAGGATTTGACACAATAAAAACCATCTTACTTAGAATAACTAGGGATGAGTGGATTGATATCCTTAATGTAATGAGTAGAGGAGATGTATACCAATTATCATTTGAAGAAATTTGTGAAATATTCAAGAGAATATCAAGAGGAGTGTAAAGAGTATGTAAATCAACATTGACATTGGTAAGTCAACATGGACTTGGAAATTTCCTTGATAGCTTTAAAGAAAAAATTATTAGAAATATAAGTGAAAAAATAGAAATGTTATGAAAGCAAAATGAGAAAAAAGAGGATGTTGATATTTGTGTTATCCATGTAGAATCACATGCTACTAAATATTGCCCATCATTATCAAGGTTGAAGGAATTTTACCAAGAGGACAATGGAGAAAGTTATTCCCTGAAGGAGCTTTGTTATGTAGCTCTAAAAACACCATAGCAACCTAGTAAACCTTGAATGGTACAAGAATCTAATTCACAATTTCAAGATTATGCACAACCATCTCAAAGTAATTGGAACACACCATTTACTTGGAAACCTTTTCCATCTAAACCTCAAAACCAATGTTGGTAATAAGGTTGGAAAGGACCTTATGGGATAAATCCACAATATCCTAAATATTTTCCTCAATATCCTTCATACCCAACTCTATGATTTCCCTGCCATCCACCTCCACCACAATGATATCCTCAACCAAATATATCTCAAATATCCACTCCCACTCAACTACCTATACAACCATTTCTAAACCCAAGCAATTATTGGGTGTAAGAATTGCACTTAATTAAACACCTCAACACTTAATTGTCAACCTGGGGGGTTCATAAACTTAGAGTTGAAGCACATGCAATGCAAGAGATGGTATGAATATTTCTAATGTCAATCCCTACTTTCTTTAAAGGAAAGATTGCAGAATCAATTTAAAGAAAGAAGAAGGCAACTTGAACCATCAAAATAATATAAGACTGAAACAAGGAAGAATGCATTTGCAAAAGAGATTTAAAAATAAAGGAGCAATCACTCTAGTTGACTATTGATTAACTACTGAGTGTGTGTTTTTCTTTAGCAGAGACACTTTAGCAGTCTCAACAGATGGACCATTCAAACATGCTTATATAGAGATTTCCTTCTTGCACTAATCTATCTTGCACTGGTGCAGACTACTTGCACTAGTGCAAGAACAAAAATTTATGCACACGATATAAATGGTGTCTGTGCTAAAAGTGTTTTCCTTCATGCAAGGGATTGAACTTTCTCAAGTTTAGAGCACTCAGATCTTGTGACAAGAAACTAGTTCTTGCACCAAATTAGAGCTTCTTACACTTAGTATTTAATTCTTGAAATAAGAGCTTAACTACTACAAGTGTTGAGAAATCAAATTGCACACATAAAAATGAATGTTTCTAGTTTTAACAAGGTGCAGAAATAAAGAAACAATCCTTATAATTTATCCTATGAAGCATTAATGAAAGAAAGAAAATTGTTGGAAGTAAACTAAAAAGGCTTGCTACATCACACCAATGTGCACTAGTGCATGTTCATTTCTCCTGCTTTGACTAGGTAGGAAAAACCAAATCAAACAAAACTACAGAAAGTGAATAGCACACCATCGTGCACTAGTGCAGGTTTATTTCTCCTGCTTGGACCAAACGGGGAAAACCAAATCAAACAAAAATGCAGGAAATGAATAGCACACCAACATGCACTGGTGCAGGTTTATTTCTCCTGCTTGGACTAGATGGGGAAAACCAAATCAAACAAAACTGCAGGAAATGAATATCACACTAACGCACAATGGTGCAGGGTTATTTCTCCTGCTTGGACCAGGTGGGGAAACCAATCCAAAATCAGATGCAGGAAATAAATTCTAACTACTTCACACTATGGATCCGCTTTTCCTTCAAAAAGGAATTCATGTGTTGTACATTAAATCACACTTAGTAGTATAAACATAAATTACAAGAACACAAAATAGGGTAAACATGCTGGGTTGGATGGACCCTAACTAACTAGTGTGTTTCCCTTTCAAATAGAAATGTTGCTAAGCACTTTATCAATTCATAAACTTTCAAACAAAAATAAGATTCATGAAAACATAAGGTAGAGCTCCATTCTAATTAATTCATAGAGGCAAATACATGTCTGATTACATAGTCCAACCCAGATTTGGGCGATAACAAAATAATACAAGCTTGTTACCACCTTCCTTGTTATATCTCTGTTCTATAAAAACTTATCAAGAACTATCTCGTACTATTTACATTCCTCATTATATAGATCCTTGGCTGAAGGCCAAAAGGATTGTTTAATCGATTACATAACTGATATGTAGAATTTAGCTTTCGGCCTTCAAAATTAGGCAGTTTAACAAAACTAGTTGTAGCCAATGTCCAACTATTCTTTCTTCATAAATCTGATCTCAGCTACCTTTGGATTTCCTTGATGTCGTAGCTGGAGCTCGGTTTCCTTCAGATCTAACCTTATGTCGTGGCTAAAGCGGCACAAAACAAGGTGGTGATCAAGGAGGTTTGGATCTACTACAAATATTGTTCTGGCACTAGTGCGAGATTTGATCCTGCACTAAGATCAGTGGTCATGGTAAGCACTTGACTATCAAACAATATTGGAGATATCGATAAGTTATAAGAGTGATTATAAGCAAGAATTCACGTAATAAATAATTAAGTAATGCTAAGTTAAGTTAAAAATATGAAATAGAAAGTTCATGTGAAATATGTCATCGTTCTTGGACTAGTGCAAGATGAGGGTGTATAAGAGAGGTAAAATAGCGGTAAATGGTCATGATTTAGGAAGCGAAAAATGGTCAAAAGGAAGAAAATTAGGGGGCTAACATCCTCCCATCCCTAAACTATGGTGTGTCCTCACACAACTCTTTACCTCTTCAAAAACTTCAAAACTTTAAGCACTCCAGTTTAATATTTCTCTGGCATACTGTTATCACCCTGCAATGTTTTACTTCTTCTTTTTGGTGCTCTTTAACTTGGTCACCCTTTTAAGTCTCCTAAAACATTGCACATCTCGGTACTTCTGGACTTTAACTTCCCTTTTCTTCTTCTATATTTTTGTCGTCAATTCTCCTCTACTCTATTGTTTTTCCTCCTACTTTGGCTACAAGCTACTCTAAATTTTGTACTTGAAGCTTTAACTCAACTACCCAAGCAACAGGAGTTACCAATTCCTTCTCTTTTTCTTTTTCGGTAGGAGCTTTGTCTTTATCAAGGACCTTCATATACACCATCATTACATCATGAAACTCTTCTCCCTCTGGTCCCTTTTCTTCTGATTCTTCCTCCTCTGGTTCCTCTTCTCCTACCTCTCCTTCTCCTGCTTCTTCTTCATATTGCACCTCTTCTTCTTCTTTTTCTACTTCATATTCTATAGGGTCTGCCTCTTCTTTTTCAGGTTCTTCCTTTTCTTCTTCTTCTATGGATTCTTCTTCGTTTGGTTCTTCTCCCTCGGTCTCTTCTTCTTCTGCTTCTTTGTTTTCGGATTCTTTCTCCGGTTCTTCTTCTAGCACTGGTGCCTCTTCCTATACTGGTGCAAGAGGGGATTCCACACCCTATGGGGACTATGGTTCTTTACCTTCATAAGAGACTCTACTCTTTTTCAGGACCTCTTGATAAAATCATCCAACAAAGCATCATCGTCGACCTCTCCAAACTTGGTTGTGTCTGCAAGGAATGACATGTTTTCATTTTCGGGGGTCAAAGTGGTCCCTTCAACTGGTGCGCTAGCCGTCCTCTTATTTGAAGGCGAGGACTTCTCTACTTGTTCAGATCACTTCCTTTTTGCATTGGTGTAAGAAGGACTTTCCTTTTCATTTTTGCCAGGCTCTTACTTGTGTTGGCGGGTTCCTCTATCCCCTTTCCAATGGGTGTCTCTTTGTGTAGTTATTTTAACAACGCTTCCCATGACATACCTTTCACTTCTAACTGTTTCAGGACCAAGACTTTTATCATGCCGTGATGATATAACCTTGTGTCAGCTTGGTCTACCTTACTGTCTTGTATGATTTTAGCCATTTTCTCCAAGATTTTGAGCAGAAAATAAGGGAAATTCATCCTCCATCGGATGTCCTAGCCAGCTTCAAAATGTTGCAGCATTGTGTATCTTCCTTCGCATGTCACAAACTTTCATAAAATGAAAAGGAGGTCTTTACACTGAACCAGTAGGGCACTGTGTAGAACTCCTACTTTCTAGTCTACCTCTATCTTTTTATCAATGACGAAACACTTCCAATGTTTCCTTTCTAGGTTCTGATTCTTAAACCATTGTTCTACAGTGTTCTCTAAGCTTATTGTTGTTGCTATGAATTCCTCTGTGGCTTTGAATTTGAGAGGCCCAATTCTCACTCAACCGCTTCTAAAACTCCTTGCAAACTGTAAAGCCACTTCCCTATCATACCCATCAAACTTCTGTAGAAACATAAGAAAACCCAAGTCTCATAATAGTGCAAGAATATTGCGATACTCAACAGTCTGCTCTATTTTGCTAAGAGACAGGGGTTCATTCCGAACATGAGGCATTGTTGCTTAACAGATATGAATAGTCGAGTCCTGAAATTTTACATGTAATACTGAGGAAATCAGTCCTTATAAATAGAAATCTAACTGTCCACCATCCTTTCCATTGTATCACAAGTTCATTTGCCATATCTGCATGTCATCTTTGAGGTTAGGCTAGATTGGTACTTGCAGTGGCAGTTTAATAGCTAGGTGAGGTAATAATTATGAGTGAAGGACGTTTAAGATTATGGCAGAGAGGGGTAATCATGTCCAAGCAATGGTTAAAATATTTCCATATTCCTTCATAATTCAAGAAAAGAACTTAGCATTTATTAAAAAAATATCATGATTTCTAACTTAAAACACCTTGTACTTTAAATAATTTCTCCTAGTTAGTATGATAGCATAAGTACTTCATCGGTTAAGTGAAAGGAATTCATATAGATTTCATGATGACCACTTTCCTATTTCGTATGCTATAAAAATAACTTGTACTATGTTGCTGACGAGCTGCATGCTTGCACTGATCTGCTTGCACTGCTTAAATCTGCTGGTACCTTTCTACTTATTTTATCATATAGGACAACATGCTTGCACTAGTGCAAGCATAATATCTAAAATAGATAATTTAAATAAAATATAGGCTAGATTTTCACATGACTTCCTCAACTTATACTAAAAAGTTGCTTCACCCTTTCTTGATGCTTAAGAGCATATCCTTTTTCTCTTTGTGCGAGATCCTGCAATAAATTCATGAGAGAATAAAGAAGTGGGAAAAGGGAATTTTCAGAATGGGAAGGAATTATGTTATAGGGATTCTAGGAATAGTACCAAAAGAGGGAATAAATAGAAGTGGGATAGGGAAAAAAATTCAATGGTAAAGTGGGATTTCTTCGAAGCGAACAGGGTAAATTTAGAAGAATGTGGGAAGGTTAATCTTTTTGGGATTGAAGAAGAAAACTGAGGGAATATTACGAAAGTGGAATATGAAGAAAGGAAAAAAAAATTATAGAAGGTTTGCCTGCACTGGTGCAAGAAAAAATAATTGTAGCGAAAATTAAGCGTTGCTTAAGTACAAATATTCATGCTAATTACCCCAACTGTATAAAGGTTGGTTTTGTTAGACCTACTTTTACTTGGTGGTAGCTAGCATATCTAAAAACCAAGCAACATTTTCTTTTTATTAGAGATTTTTTATCTTCCTGCTAGCAAGCTGATTTTCAGGTTGATCGTTCTGCAATCATGTCAGCGAACTGATTTTCATAATTACAAGAAAATATTTTTTATTTACTTTTTTCTTATTATTATTTATTATTATTATATATATATATTAAGAAGAAAGAGAATTCATGTTTTCAAAAGGTTGGTATTACCATCCACCACTACCATCCCAAATTGTTGTTGGACTTGTTGTGTAAAATCTTTCTTGGTAGGTGGCTGAAAATACTTCTTTAGCCTATGTCCATTTACCAAGAATACTGAATTTTGTCCATCAATAGTTTTAACTTCTACTCCTCCATTCTCAAATACTTGGATCACTTCATAAGGTCCCATCCAACGTGTATTGAATTTCCCTTTAAAGATTTTAAATCTAGAATCATAAAGGAGCACCCAATCACCTAGTTGGAACTGCTTTTTCTGAATAGACTTGTCATGCCACCTTTTACATTGTTGCTGAATTAGTATGTTCTATTGAACAACATCCCTACGAAATTCATCTAACTCATTTAATTGGAGAAGATGTTGTTGTTGTGCCTCAGAAAGATCTAGTCCTAACTGAACTACAGTTCTGAAAGTTTTGATCTGGAATTCAATTGGTAACAGAACCTGTTTTCCATATACCAACTCATATGGTGTATGTCCCGTGATGTTTCTCCAAGTGGTTCTGTATGCCCACAAAGCCTCTGGTAATCGTTTAGCCCAGTCCTTCCAATGCATATTGATTGCCTTTGTAAGAATGGACTCGATCACTTTGTTCGTGGATTCCACCTGGCCATTTGCTTGCGGGTGATACGGTGTGGATTTCCTGTGCCGGATCTTGTATTGCTCCATCACACTGTATACCATATTAGAAATAAATTGTGGACCATTGTCAAAAACAATTTCTCTAGGCACACCAAATCTAGTAAATATTTCAGTAACAATAAAATCAACAACAACTTTTTCTGTAGCAAAAGAAACAGCTTTAGCTTCTACCCATTTTGTAACAAAATCTATACAAACCAAGATATGCTTTTTATTTACTGATGTTGAATTTATTGGCCCTATAGAATCAATAGCCCATTTTTCAAATGGCTCAATCATAACTTGAGGGCATAAAGGAATTTCATTGGCTTGATTATGTTGGCCCATTCGTTGACCGCTATCACAATGCCTGACATACTATTTGGCATCCTTAAACAAGGAGGGCCAAAAGTAACCAGCACGCAATACTTTATATGTAGTCTGATTATCAGCGAAGTGGCCTCCACAAGGTTCATCGTGAGTAGATTTCAATATGTCAAACACTTCCTCCTCTCTTACACACCTACAAATAATCAGATCTATACCAGTGTAAAAGAGATCTCCATGAATCCAGGAATATGCAGCACTTTTCTAAACAATACTCCGCTTTTCACGAGCAAACAAGTGGGGTGGTGTTTTCCCAGTAACCAAGTAATTAGCAATGTCAACAAGCCGTGGAGAATATGTTGACATAGCAAAAAGATGTTCATCTGGAAAATCATCATTAACAGGAGTTGCTTCACCAGGATTATCTAATCTATAAAGAAAATCCGCTACAACATTAGATTTTCCTGGTCTAACGACAATAGTAATATTAAATTCTTGCAACAATAGTAACCACCTAGTCACTCTACCACTAGTTAATGGTTTATTCATCAAATATTTAATCGCGGAATAATCATTATGTACAAATACTTTATATCCTGTAATATAGTGCCTAAACTTATTAATTGCAAAAATTACAGCTAAAAACTCTTTCTCTATAACAGTATAATTTAATTCAATGGAAGACAAATTCTTACTAATATAATAAATAGCATAGGATTGTTTATTTTCCTCTTGTCCTAAAGCTGTGCCAATAGCCAAATCTGAAGCATCAGAGGAAATATGAAAAGGCAGAGACCAGTTAGGACCTCTTAAAACTGGTGCATACACTAACTTTTCCTTCAATGTTTCAAAAGATTGTTGGCAAGTTGTAGTCCAAGAAAATTCACTATCCTTAGCTAGAAGTCGAAAAATAGGAGCAGCTATCTTAGAAAAATTTTCAATGAATCTCCTATAATAACCAGCATGTCCTAAAAAACCTCTTACTTCCCTTTAAGTTTTGGGTGCAGGAAGATGCAGAATGATTTCGATCTTTGCTGGATCAACCTGGATACCTTTACCAGAAATCAAATGGACGAGTATTATTCCCACTTTGCACGTTAATCTACATTTCTTGTCACTCAAGGCGAGATGGGCTTCCTAACAACAAAGAAGTACTTTTTCCAAATTTCCAAGAGCTTCCTTAAAAGAATCACCAAACACAAAAAAGTCATCCATATAAATTTCTACAAATTCTACATTAGCAAAAATGGTCAAGACTGCCCTTTGAAAGGTAGTCAGGGCGTTACATAAACCAAAGGGGAGCACTCTATAAGCAATTGTACCCCATGGACATGTAAAAGTAGTTTTATCCTAATCTTCGGGTGCAATCTGTATCTGGTTATAACCACTGAAGCCATCCAAAAAGGAAAAGTAATTCTTTCCTGCAAGGGCATCAAGCACCTGGTCAATGAAGGGGAGAGGGAAGTAATCTTTGAGAGCGGCTTTGTTTAATTCTCGATAATCAATACAAAGATGTCATCTTCCATCTTTCTTAGGTACTAGCACTAATGGAGAGACCCACTGACTATCAGAAATAGGATAGATAAACCCAACATCCAAGAGTTTTTGTACTTCTTCCTTCACAATATCTCTTAGAGATGGATTCATTCACCTTTGGGGTTGTCAGACACGGCGAGCTCCTTCCTGAATATAGATGTGATCTGTACAAGTTTCAGGGGAGATTCCCTTCATATCTTCATAGCCCCATGCAAAGGCACTAAGATGGTTTTGCAACAAATTCACAAGCTACTCTCACTGAGATGAGTCCAAAATCTGAACTAATATACAAGGATTTACCAGGGCTAATCTCAACAAGAGTAGTATCAGGCTCAAGAGTACTCAAGGGGGTGGCTGGATGCAGCTGCACAGAAGAATGAGAATCATGGTTATCTTGAAAATCTAGGCTGAAGATCTGGATAAATAGCTCAAAATTAGGCGTAGTGTCTAGATTATTCAAGAAATCTTGAATCTCATATTCTTGTGAAGACCCAGTATCCTGATGGATAAAGGAAATGGGTTGAGTCTCCTCATCACTACTCTGGTTTAACCATAAATTATCTCGAAGGTCCTGAATGGATCTGGAAGGGCGTATAAGGTAACTTTCTTCCTAGCTTCCCCATGTGAAATATACAAATCATTGAAGCGACATCCAATATATGCATCGGCTGTAGCAAGACATGGTCGACCCAAGATCAAGGGATGTCCTCCTACTGGGTTCTTTGGCTGAAGGACAATGAAATCAGCAGGATATTCCCAAGAATCTAATGAGATGATCACATCATCCAATACTCCTTCTGGCTTAATCTTAGATCTATTTTCTAATTCAGGCACAGTGGGAGTAGGGAGAAGATAAGATAACCGAAGTTGATCCATGGTTTGCTTAGTCATGACATTGATGGCTGCCCCCAGGTCTATAATAACATTAGAGATAAGGAAATTACCAATCTGAATTGAGACAATAAGGTTTCCGTGATCAGTATATTTTTCCATAGACACACATCCCGTCATCAACTCTATTTCCCTACCAATAAATTGAATGGTTTGGGGTTCCAATCTCTTCATCCAGGGTTTCTTGAGACAGAGTTCCTTAATAATCTTAGTGAAAATAGGGATCTCTTTGATGGCTTGGAGCAAAGGTATCTTAATGAAAATATTATGAAGCTCTGATGCCAAACTAGTCTCAGAAATAGGCTCACTTCTTTCCCTTACTAGCCTCTATAGGAAGGGAGGTTGGTTGGAAGAAGGTGGCAAGGATTCAGAGGGTAAGGCCTCCTTAGTGACAGCTTTTGGAGAATGATTAAGAGTTTCCTCTTCTTCTTTCTCTTCAAAAATCACTCTAGATTGCTTTTGATTTTCTGATGTTACAGTCCTTCCCTATCTTAATTGAATATCATGAACCCCAACTGGAATAGACTGGTACTCAAATAAATGTGGGTTTGTTACATAGATCATTTGTACTGCTTTATTATTGTTAGGATTGGGCATAGGCTGAGCAGACAACTGAGGAGGTCGAAAAGGTGGAGGTAAGGGTAATGGTGGGGTAAACTGACTCGAAGGTTGAGGCATTGGATAAGGTGCATGTGTAGATGGATATGACTGCAAGGGTGGCTGGTAGGAATATGGAGAATGAGTTGGCCCTCTCCAACCTTGTTGCCATGGTTGAAAAGGTTGCCCATGCTGATATTGGTTTCCATATTGCCACTATTTATTAGTGTTAGAATAAGAATATGCATGTGAATTATAACCCAAATAGTGTGGAGAAAATTCAGGAGCCATACCTGCACCTATCCGAGGCCAATTTCTTTTTGCTCCCACAGAATACAAGTATTCAGCTTCAGGTTGTCCCCCTGTAAATACAGCTTTAAGTCCTGGTATAGAGGGACATTTTCCTGTGATATGGTCTTCTACACAAATAGCACACTTATTAGCTTCTTTCAAATTAAGAGGAAATTCTTTAGGAGGATGCTTGTCTCTACATTTAGGACAGAAAAATACTTAATGACTCTTGTTCCTTCATGAGTTTTTGTTGAAATTTTAAAGAGTCCAATTGTTTGGTAACAGTATTCGTTATATCAATTTTCATATTTTCCATTTTATTTTCTAGTCCAATAATCATTGCATAAGTAGATTCGATTTTTCTATTTCTATTTCGAGTTCCTCTACCGGATCTATACTGATTCCTAGAAAATGTCCTACATAGTTCACAAATTTGTTCAAAAGTTTGTTGAGAAATATCACCTTGTCCTAACATATTTAAATTATTTCTAGACTATCAATAAGTCCTCTTAAGAAAAAGGTTATAATAGTACTAGAATCAAGCTTAAGTTTCGACCTTTGTAAAATATACAGAAATATTTCTAGATAGTCTTCAAGAGTTTCATCATGATCCTAAATGATTGTAAAAATCTCATCCTACATGTCCCAAGTTTTGAAATATTCTTGATATTTAGATAAAAACACTCTCTTCATCTGATCCCAAGAGGCTATAGTGTTTCCTTCTAACCCCATAAACTAGCGCAAAGCTGAGTCCTTGAGAGTAACAGGAAATAATCTGAGCTTCTGAGCATCAGTTGAATAATCATAACTTCTACAAAAAATATCAAACTCAAATATAAAATAGTTAGGATCTTCATGAACTTTACCATGGAAATGAGGGAGAGCTGATGGTGGAATGTTCTTCATTTGTGCCATAGTATCGGGGTCCACAATTGGAAACACAAAAGTGGATTGTTCCCCACTTACCTGGTTTTCATCAGTCGTTTCCCCGTGATCCTCATGGTCTGCCATTGTTTCCCTTTTGCTCCCAACAAACTAAACCACACTTGAGTTGTTGTCACCAGAATCCAGGTGGATTGTTCCTGCATGATGGGTTTGAATTGGATTGGGCTTCCTGCTCACAGAAGGAGACCCAATATAAGAATGGTTTCCAGAATTATTTCAACCCTTAGTGGGCTTTGAACCCCTACCTTTTCTAGGCATTCATTTCAAAAAATAAAGAAAAATAAGCAAAACAATTTCTAATAAAAATGTTTTCAAAAATCAATCAACGCCAGTAAAATTCCTTCAAAGAAGATTTTCCAAAACAAATATTGTAAAAATGAAGGAAAAATTACCTCTATAGTATAATCAGAAAACTCTTACCAAATCAAATTGCCTCCCCAGCAACGGCGCCAAAATGTTGGGTGTAGGAATTGCACTTAAGAAAACTCCTCAACACTTAATTGTCAACCCGATGGATTTGTAAACTTAGAGACGAAGCACAGCAAATGCCAAAGATGGTATGAATATTTCTAATGTCAATCCCTACTTTCTTTAAAGGAAAGGTTGCAGAATCAGACTAAAGAGAGAAAAAGGCAACTTGAACCATCAAAATAATATAAAACTGGAACAAGGAAGAATGCATTTGTAAAAGAGATTTAAAAATAAAGGAGCAATCACTCTAGCTGACTATTGATTAACTACTGAGTGTGTGTTTTTCCTTAGCAGAGACAGTTTAGCAGTCTCAACAGATGGGCCCTTCAAACCTACTTGTATAGATATTTCCTTCTTGTACTAATCTATCTTGCACTGGTGCAGTCTACTTGCACTAGTGCAAGAACAGAAATTTATGCAGAGGTTATAAATGGTGTCTGTACTAAAAGTGTTTTCCTTTGTGCAAGGGCATGAACTTTCTCAAGTTCAAAGCACTCAGATCTTGTGACAAGAAACTAGTTCTTGCACCAAATCAGAGCTTCTTACACTTAGTATTTAATTCTTGAAATAAGAGCTTAACTACTGCAAGTGTTGTGAAATCATATTGCACACATAAAAATGAATGTTTCTGATTTTAACAAAGTGCATAAATAAAGAAACAATCCTTATAATTTATCTTATCATGAAGCATTAATGAAAGCAAGAACACTGCTGGAAGTAAGCTAAAAAGGCTTGCTGCATCACACCAATGTGCACTGGTGCAAGTTCATTTCTCCTTCTTGGACCAAGTGGGAAAACCAAATCAAACAAAACCACAGGAAATGAATAGCACACCAACGTGCACTGGTGCAGGGTTATTACTCCTGCTTGGACCAGGCGGGGAAACCAATCCAAAATCAAATGTAGGAAAATAAATTCTAACTACTTCACACTGCGGATCCGCTTTCACTCAAACAGGAATTCATGTGTTGTACATTAAATCACACTTATCAACATAAGCATAAATTAGAAGAACATAAAATAGGGTAAATGTGCTAGGTTGGTTGGGCCCTAGCCAATAAGCGTGTTTCCCTTTCAAATAGAAACGTTGCTCAGCACTTTATCAATTCATCAACTTTCAAACAAAAATATGATTCATGAAAACATAAGGCAGAGCTCCCTTCTTATTAATTCATAGAGGCAAATACATGCGTGACTACATAGTCCAGCCCAGATTTGGGTGATAACAAAAGAATACAAGCATGTTACCACCTTCCTGGTTATATCTCTGTTATATACAAACTTATCAAGAACTATCTTGTCCTATTTACATTCCTCATTATATAGATCCTTAGCCAAAGGCCAAAAGGATCGTTTAACCAATTACATTACTAATATGCAGAATTTAGCTTTCGGCCTTCAAAATTAGGCAGTTTAACAACACTGGCTGTAGCCAATGTCCAATTGTTTATTCTTCATAAATCCGATCTCAGCTACCTTTGGATTGCCTTGCTATCATAGCTGGAGTTTGGTTGCCTTCATATCTAACCTGTCGTTATGGCTGAAGTGGTGAAATCAAGGCGGTGATCAAGGAGGTCCGGATCTGCTGCAAAGATTCATTGTGCTGGCACTAGTGCGAGATCTGATCCTACACTAGGATTTGCGGTCACGGTAAGCACTTGACTATCAAACAACATTGGAAATATCGATAAGTTACAAGAGTGATTATAAGCAAGAAATCGTGTAATAAATAATTAATTAATGTTAAGTTAAGTTAAAAATATGAAATATATAGTTCATGCGAAATATGTCATCATTCTTGGACTAGTGTAAGATGAGGGTGTATAAGAGAGGTAAAACAATGGTAAATGGTCATGATTTAGGAAGGGAAAAATGGTCAAAAGGAAGCAAATTAGGGGGCTAACACATTCCCTCTTCTTCAGTGGTTTTCAGCTTCTCTTTCTAACTACAGGGGAGTTGGAGGACCCATTAGGTGAGCCACAAGACATCTTTGAAGAACCTATTGGGCTAGAATAAGAAGAAACCATTACACACTCTTACAACATGGCTGCAAATAGAAATGAAGATGCTTTCCCCATCAGGGAAACCAATGGAGTTGCTTGGATGAAAAACATAAGCCCCTATGCCCTTCCTCACTTCCATGGCTTAACCTCAGAAGACCGTGATACCTTTTTCTTTGAGTTTGTTGTCATCTACAGAACCTATGACTATACCTTTGATGACTAGAAGCTAAAATTGTTTCCATCCACCCTTCAAGATGTAGCCCATCGTTGGTTCATGGTTTTACCTAGGGACAGCATCACTACCTGGGCTCAAATGCAACAATCCTTAAATGACAAGTTTAGGGACTACTGTAGGTCCAAGGATACCAAAGAAGAAATCTTCAGAATGACCTTGGGACATGATGAATCCTTGGAATATTATGAGGAAAGTTTCCAACTCCGCTACAAAAGGGCCAGATGCACCCTCAATCCTGAATCACTCAAGTTATCCCTTCTTAGAGAGATCAAGGAAGATATCCTAGAAACCCTAAACATGTTGCCTGGGGGGACATCTACCAGCTACCTTATGATGATATCAAGACAGTTTTCAAAAATCATTTTAGGGCAGCCAGAAAGAATGGTAGGGCTAGTCAAGCTTTGGCTAGTTCATCCTAGTCCAACACATCCATCAAAAGTGAAATTTGGAACATTTTGGAGGAATTTAAAAGTGAATTTTTTCATACCCTTCATCTACAAGTGGACACCATGTAGATTAAGAGGAAGCAGGAGGAAGCATAAAGAGCCTTAGTTGTCTTTTGCCCTAGGTGAACTAGAAGGCACCCTAGAAATGAGTGTTCATTGAATCTTATAGAGATCTGCTCAGTCTGTGAGGAAAACCACTCCACAGACAAGTTCCCTTCTCTACTTGTATTGAAATATGTGTATCAAGGAACTAAACGTGTGACTGAACAACTCTGCTATATCAGCCAAAGGGGGCCTCAAGGACCTCGACCAAACCAACAGGGCATGCAAGGGGAATCATATTCAAATTACAACCCCAATCAAAATGAATCCATTCCCCCTTGGCGTCTTCTTTCTCATCCTTCATGGTCCACACCTTCTCTCTGGTCTTATGAACCTCAATATCATTCCCAACCTGCCAATCAATCATTCCAGTCATATTCTCCCCATCAACCTCAATGGAATACCCCATCACAGAGGTGTAGGCCCCCATTCAACCAATCTCCAGCCTTAATGCCTCCACCTCCATCTCAACCACAACTCCTTCACCCTAATCCACATAAGAAACGTCAGATGCCTACTCAACCAAATCTAAATCCAAACAACAAGCAGGCATAGTAGGTCTATAGTGGAGAGACATCCCACCCTACCTATGTTGGGGAAATTCGAGAAATCAACCTCAGATATTGAAGAGTTCTTCTAGATAACTAACGTCCATATCCATCTGAGGAGCTTGAAGAGGAAAAGGAATAGAGTGTTCCTCAAGCCAATCCACATCCTTTTCCTGAGAGACTAATCCATCCTAGCCAACCCACCCTAGAGGAGACTGAACTTCTGGGTGAATTGAAAAACTTGTGTGTTAAAATCCCACTCCTCCAAGCTATCAAGGATGTCCCCATCTACAAAATTTAATCAAGGATAAACGCTTCAAACATCCTAGGAGAAGAAAGAAAGACACCCCTACCATTAATTTCATTAGACAATTGTCTGACTTAATGTTGGGGAGAGTGATTTGCCCAGAGTATCTAGATGTGCACATTGATGGCATCATTGTCCCCCATACCTTGATTGATCTTGGGGCTTCCATTAATGTGATGACTAAGGAGACCATTCTCAAACTGAATCTCCAAGGATCATTAAGGAAGACCACAACTGTCTTGTAGCTTCCAAACATTTCCATAATAGCTCCTGAGGGAGTTGTTGAGGATGTGATGGTATCCATTGATTCCTGGGAATATCCTGCTGAATTCTTAGTTCTCCAACCTAAGACCAAATTCAATGGTTATCCTCTCATCCTTGGAAGGCCATGGTTAGCCACTATTGATGCTTACAAAGTTGCAAGGCTAGAATATGACCACTAAAAATGGGAATTTGTCCAAACAATTGGTCTTGTGCCCTCCTGCTCAAACCTATCTAGAGCATTACTTACCGTTATGGTTGGAAGAGGAGGAGGAATATGAAGTATACCATGCCACATCCTACCCAATATGTACCCTAGATTCTATTATAGGAGGGGGGCAACCTAATGAAGATGACCTGTTTGATCAAATCCTTTAGAATCAGCCCCCCAACACCATGTCTCTTGATGAGTTAGTAAAGGAATCTGAAGATAACCTTTGGACTGATTTGTACCTAGCTGACTCAAGTCATACTCATGTCAAAATGATAGAATTTGGTCTAGATAAAACATTGAAAATCAACCCCTCTCTATGCATCAGGAAAAGGAGTTATGTGACATGCTAAGAGAGCACTTGTATGCCTTTTCCTGGAGTAATAAGGAAATGAAGGGAGTGCACCCTTCGGTGTGTACTCACCACATTTACATCAATGAAGGTTGCAATCCAATGCACCAACATCAGAGGAGAATGAACCCAGAGAATGAACCCAGCCCTCAAACACATAGTTAAAGAAGAACTACAGAAATTGTTGGATGTACGGTTCATTTACCCTAACTCAAATGGTGAGTGGGTGTCTCCTCTACTTTTGGTCCCAAAAAAGAATGGAAAATGGAGGATTTGTGTGGATTACAGAGAGTTAAACAAAGCCACTAAAAAATACCATTTCCCTCTACCTTTCACTGATCAAGTCTTGGATGATCTTGTAGGAAAGAATCTCTTCTCTTTCCTGGATTGATTCAATGTTTATAATCAAATCCAAATCATCCTAGAGGACCAAGATAAAACCACCTGCACTTGTCCTTGGGGTACCTTTTCTTATAGGGTCCTACCTTTTGTATTATGTAATTTCCTTTCCACCTTTCAAAGGGAATTCCTGAGCATATTTTTTGTGTTAGTCCATGACTCTGTAGAAATATATATGGATGACTTCACTCCCTATGGGGGTAATGTCTGAGAGCCTTTCTCCAACTTGGTGAAAGTACTGAAGAAATGCATTGAAATTAACCTATCCCTTAACCCTGAGAAGTGTGAGTTATTGATGAATGAAGGGATTATTCTCAATCACTCAATATCCTGGGAAGGACTCCAAGTGGACCCAAATAAACTTGCTATCATAAAGAGGGTTCCTACTCCTCAAAAGCATAGGGACGTCAGAATTTTCTTGGGCTTAGCTAGATACTATAGGAGATTCATAAAGGACTTCAGCAAAGTAGCCTCACCATTCTTTGGACTATTGACCAAGGACTCTAAATTTTGTTAGTCAAAAATCTGCCAAGAGGCCCTAGAAACCTTAAAGGACAAGTTGACTATTGCACCCATACTCTGAGGCTAAAATTGGGCTCTTCCCTTCCACATCTATGTTGATGCCTCTGACAAAGCTATAGGAGCAGCTCTAGGCCAGATAGATGACAAGCTTCCTTATGCCATTTACTTCATTAGAAAAAAAAATTGTCCAAGGTTGAATTGAACTATACTGTGACTGAAAAAGAGCTCCTAGTTGTTGTCCCTTCCTTGAACAAATTTAGACACTACATCACTGGTTACCAGACCTTTGTACATATTGACCATGTTGTTATCAAACATTTGATGAATAAGCCTGATGTGAATTCTATAATTATTAGATTGTTTCTTTTATTACAAAAGTTTGATCTAATTATAATTGATAAGCATTGTAGAGAAAATGTAGTTGCATATTTTTTGTCTAGAATTGCTTTGCCTGCAGGTGAGGAAGGAATCGTTGATGATTAGATGCCATATGAGCATTTATTTTTATCTCGCCATGGTTTTTTGAAATAGCCAACTACCTAGTGGCTTCACAGTTCCCTCCAAATCTATCCTCCAAGGAAGAAAGCATAATTGTAAGAAAGAGCGCCCCATTCACTTGGATTGGGGGAAATCTCTTCAAGCTAGGCCCAAATCAAATTTTGAGGAGATGTGTCAAGGAGGAGGAAGTATTTAACATCCTTTTGGCCTATCATGATGGGCCTTGTGGTGGTCACTTTACAGCCAAGAGGACAGCCTTCAAGGTACTACAAGTTGGCTACTATTGGCCCACTCTCCACCAAGATGCAAGAAGATACATCAGTCGATGTGATCAGTGCCAGAGAATGGGGAAACCTACTCCAAAGGATAAAATTCATTTGCAACCTCAAGCGACTCTAGAGCCATTTTACATTTCATTGGGCCCATTGATCCACCATTAGGGCAGAAAAAGTACATAATTGTATGCACTAATTATTTGAAAAAGTGGGTTGAGACCAAGGCTGTCAAGGTAGAAACAAAAGAGAAAGTGGCTAAGTTCTTAAGGGAGAATGTATTTTACAAGTTTGGGTACCCTATAGAACTAGACACTGATCAGGGAGCTCAATTCACATCACACCTGATTGAGAATTTGTTGAGGAAACATAATATCAAACACAAGAAGTCAACTTCTTATCATCCTCAGTCTAATGGACAAGTAGAGGTCAGTAATGGATCATTGAAAAGCATCCTCACCAAGGTTGTGAGCAGCAACAGAAAATATTGGGTTGATCGACTAACGGAGGCCACTTGGGCCTATAATACAACCTAGAAGACAACCACTAGCTTCACCCCTTATGACTTGGTCTATGGAAAGAAGGATTTGCTCTCCATTGAGTTTGAGTACGACACTCTGAGAATAGTATCACAGTTGGATTTGGATGTTACAAACGCACAGCAAGAGAGGTTTCTCTAGCTCAATGATTTGGATGAATTCAGGATGCAGACCCTCATACACACTGAAGTTATTCAAGTACAGAGAAAGGTTTGGCATGACAAAAACATCAAGGACAAAGTTTTTCAAGAAGGAGATTGGGCTCTACTATATGACTCCGGGTTCAAGGACTTCAAAGGAAAATTGATGACTAGGTGGTTGGGCCCATATTTGATTGAAAATTTCCATGACAATGGGGCTATACAAATCAGGACCATTGACGAAGAAGGTAGCTCCTTGCTTATTAATGGGTATCGATTGAAAGCCTATAAAAGACATCTATCAAGGGAGGATTTCACTAGAACCATCATTTAGGAAGTGAATGTGATTAGAAGTGTCTCAGCTTCCATTTCACCCAATTCTTGAAGATTTTTTTTTATTTTTGAAAAACAATAAGAAAAAAAAATAAAGAACCTATCTGAAAACCTCTATGAGGCACCTTAGGCCAACTCTTGGGTTGAAAACCTCCTTGAGGCAACCTAGGAGTGAAAAAAGAAAAATAAAAAGATCCCTGGGTGAAAACCTACCTTGAGGCGCCTAGGGCAGGCATACAAGCTGAAAACCTCCTTTGGGGTGACCTGTGTGTCTTTCGAAAAAAAAAAAAACAAAACAAAACAAAAATTCCATAGCAGGGACCTCAAACCTGCCCACTAATAAAATTTTGTGATTTTACAAGTTTTTAAAGACAACAAAGGACTCAAATTTCCAAGGATGGAAATCCAAGAATCACCTCAATTCTTCCTACATCCACTTCATCGCATGCATTCCTACCATGTCCCCATCATCCATTTCCACTTTCAGGCATCAAAAACCAATTTTTGAGCAGTTTTCTAGCTTTCTACAGGATGTCCTGTAGCTGCTACAATAAGATCCTGTAGTACTACAGGATGTCCTCAAATACTACAAGAAATTTGTCCCAAATGGAAAAACATGATGCAGACCTATTCTAGGTTAAAAAAAAAGGACCCTACACCTCACCATCTCTCACCAAACATCCACTCATATCCATACCTACCCATATGTCCATAAAAAAAATAAAAAATGAAAACACAGGAAAATGAAAAATATACAAAAAAAGGGGGAGAATCCAAAGAACATTTCATCGTTAGCCTCATCCACCCATCATTCCATCTCCTTCATCACCATTTCTCAACTCCTACACCACCACCTAACCTCCCTCTAGGTGAAAAAAACAAAAAATGATGAAGAAAAGGGAGCTACATGGTTTCCTGTAGCAGCTACAGGATCTCCTGTAGCAGCTATAGGATATCCTGTAGCCACCTATGTTACAACTACAATAGGCCATTGTTGCATTCTCCTTCACCACAAATGCAAATAGGGAGCTCCAAATCTCTATAAGTGTTGTGGCTCCTGTCCAGAGCTCATTAGTAGCAGCAAGGATACCAAGCACCTGCACACAAGAAACAATCAAAAGACATCTACATCAACAGGAAGAAATCAACAAAAAATTACCAAAGGAGAGCACTCACCTAAACAAGAAGCATAGCAAGGTCATCCTCCAACATGCATCAACCAAAAAAGGTAGGCACAGGTATGGCACCTCATCCAAACTCTTCCCTGATTATGATATGCTAGAAGTGTAAGGAATGTGAAAAAGTCTTTTATAAGATGGAGGTGGCCAGTTAACTTGTCCACCCTCAGCTCAAAGACCAAAAGTAAACTCCCAGCGAGCATGTCACAGTTGAATGTCACATAAAAGAGCAGCAATCAAAAATGTGGTTGATTTATTTACATGAGAGTGGATTATAATTACCAAGGGAGGCCACATGATCACCAATGGTGGGCCAACAGTCCCAATGAGGAAATCTCGTACTACCGCCAGCCAACACAATGCTCCAAGGAATCGACCATAAACAGAAAAAATTCCAAACTTTCATGCACCCATTGTTCATTTTGAGATCAAAGAGACCGGGACCACCTTGGAGAGCCATCGAGGAAGCAAACCCTATTTTGGCCACCCTATAGGAAATAGAGCTACACGAAACTCAAGGAGCTACAGGAAGCACTAGAAATTCACAAGAAATATGCAAGGGGTGCCTAGGTTCCAATTGGTCAGAAATTCTCATCATTCAGAGCATCATAGTAAAAGGTAGGTGGACCATCTCTCCTATGTTTTTGACTTGATAGCTAGGGAGGAAAGAAAGAGACAAGTCTGAAATTTTCTAGTAATTACAGTGGGCCTGGGGTTTAGACAGATTTTTATGAAGTTTAAAGAAAATTGTGTGGAGATAGGAAAGGGTAAAAATTGCAGTCATCCACCAAAATTTCTAAAGTCTCAATCACCCTGAACTCACATTAATATTAGCCTACAAAACCTCCTACAGTCATCTAACCACAGAAGAGAAATGCGAGCAGGATTCAACCGAAGGGAACCCACAGACACATCCAGGATCCACCTTCATCCCCCTGTGGTAGATATATTTAGGAAGCATCACTGGTTCGTATTCTTTGAGTTTCTCAAAGGGCATATGATGATATAGCTCGAGAATTTTCCAAGGCACTTAACCCTCAGGTTAGAACAAGTGCTACCACTGTGTTGGGTAGCGGAGGTCCCGCGTGATAGTTTTGGGGCTGAGAGCCTATAAGTTAGGATGAAAATATGGTAAAACTCAAAAATATGCGGAGCATGAAATGTAATAGGTTGATTCAAAGCGTTATACACCCAAGAAATAATATAGAATAATAGGAAGTAATTCAGCCTAGCCATGGTCCACGAACCATGGGAATGTATAAATAGAGCGAGGCTCTAAGGGTAGAAAGTAGTTCTTGGGTTTGAATGAATCCTAGTGCTATGGATCTGTGAAGACAGTATATTCTGCATCTATAAGTGCGAGTCAAGGGTGTTGGTGGGTAGATAGAGGCTTTGGAGCTGTGTGTGTAGAGGCCTGGTGGAGTTCGTAGTTGTGTGCGTGGACCCCTGCAGCTGAGTGCGCAATTCAGATCTGGATGTATTGGCAAACAAATTGAATAAAGATGAGTTGGTTCTGAAATACTATGTTAATCTAAAATATTGTGGATCTGGTTAATTTATGGTTGATATTACTATGTGATATGTGCGTTTATGCTTATGTTATGAGTTTATGAAAATCTATATATTTTTTGGGTGCGTGCATTCGTTATCTCTATTAAATGCTTACTTAAAGACTGTAACAAGTAGTTCTGATCTATAACAACTCATTAAATAATAAGTATTAAGGAATTGCCCTGTTCCAGATCTACGCGGAAGCAGAGTGGCGCGAGGCCACAGAATGGTGCGCGAACCCTCAGATCACATCAAGGCATCCCAAGGGTGCAGAAACTTGGTTCTAGCACCCTCCCCTGCTACCTCGAGTGAGACCTCAATCCGCGCTCCACAAGCTGTTGTCGAAAGGGCCAGTAGCTGCGGGAGTTTGGCTAAATAACTTTTCTGAACCTAGGTCAGGCCCATATAAGCCAACAAATGGTTTCATTGTCGGGATCAGGATCTGCCTAAGGGATGTCTAATGTCAGAATGTTGGAACCCTACGGAGAAAGAATTTGAGGATTAAGGGGATCAAGAGCGGTACTAGTTCATAATACACCGACGCGCAAACCAGAGGTTAAAAATGACGAGCACGGTCCAGTTAACGGTATTCAAAGGAGCAGGAAGCGAAGATCTAGAACAATTTTGGTTCGTGGTAATGGCGGTATGGGAAGCACATGGAGTTACGGATGATAACATCCAAAAGGCTACCTTAGTTAGCGTGTTACAGGACCGAGTGCTGACATGGTATATAAAGTACTCAAGCGATCACCCGAATGTGGGGACAGGAGAGATCTGGGCTGAATTGAAGAAATAATTTAGCCCTCCAAAGTCAGAAACGCAGTCGATCATAGGGTTCAAGGAGATCGTGATGGTGCTTCGTGAAACCCCGTGGGATCTAGATCATAGATTGAAAGGTATAATCCACAAGGCGAACATGACACTATCGCATGCACAACACTGCACATGGTTTGTGGTGTCATTGACACCACATCTGAGGACGGCTCTGTCAGCAAAAGATCTCAACCCGGGCTGAAGCATTAGAGACAGCGATGAGGTTGCATGAATCTTCAATACAGGATCTGGGGTTGGGAGTTCAGCAAATCCACGCGCAGATACAGATCACTGTAGAAGCCCAGGAAGAACTATGGTGTATAAAGTGTAGAAACTAGGGACATGATAAAGATCATTGTCCGGTCTTTGTGAACTATGTGGCGACGGGGGGACCAACACCATTGCAACCAGAGGCACAAGCAGGGCCAAGTGCGACACCCCTACTCTGGTGCGCAATCTGTTAGGTGGGAAGAAAGCACAACACGGACAACTGTCATCTACTGCCAAAATTTAACCAAACACCCCAGCAGCTATTTTGCAACTTTTGTAAATCGGTGGGCGATGAGGAACGAGACTGTCGTAGTTATCAATTATTGATGGACCAGTCACCTACCTACAGGGTGTTGACTGAAGCGCGAGGTCAGGATCCAGCCGTGGCGATAGCACGCGGTGGGTTCCAGGGACGTGGACGAGGATGGGGAGGAATGGGGCCAGGAAGGGGTCGCAAGCAACTAATCTGTTACAACTGCAGAGGACCAGGACACTATGCACAGGACTGTACCAACCTAACCAGAATATCATGCCCTTACTACGAGCAATTCGATCATGACCTGATAGATTGCCCCACACTGATGCAGATTCATGAAAAAATGGCAGCACAACCTACGATGACACAGAACGTGCAGATGATGAGGTTTGAACCCCGCGAGGAAGACACCAACGTGAACATGGTACTTAGAAGTGCCACAGTCATAGGAGAGGATAAGGGGAAACTAACCAAGGAAGACGTAGGGGTTCACAAGGAGACATGTCTGGAAGCTAGGGAAAGCTTCGTAGAGGTCCCTATCCCAGGTAGTAGGGATCAACCTGAGTCAGAAAGGGATCCCTCGATGCTAACTACCTTTTCAGTGACATGCATGAAATTACTTCACGACAATAGGGTGGTTAAGGGCTTGTAAGAACTAATAAATAGGTGTGCAGGGTTGAGTGAACCTCACGTGGTCCGAAAATTGGGAAACACACGTCGCGGATTGGGCGAGAAATGCGATTAACGCCACAGATTAGCGACTATGAAATGGATCAGATCATTCTGGACTTGGGCTCAGATGCAAATGTACTACCTAAACAGACTTGGGATCGCATGGGCAAGCCCACATTACAATGGTCTCCTATTCAATTGCGGATGGAAAACCAACAAAAGATCCTGCCCGTGGGAAGACCACAAGGAATTACGGTAGATATAGAAGGCGAGAGCACCCGGACAAACTTTGAAGTAATAGAAATTGTGGATGAAAATAGCCCCTACCCTGCGTTTTTGGGGATAGACCGGGCCACCGATATAAATGGGGTTATTAATTTAAAGAAGCGGAAAATGATATTTGAGAAGAAGTCGCTCCACGTAATCATTCCGCTAGATCCAGCTGAAGGGCTGCGTTACACTGAATCCGTGTGCAACAAAGGAAGTGACGATGAATTAGATTGTGTCTACAAAATTTCTGCATAAAATCCATAGTGGGTCAAGCCGACGAAGGAAAGGAGAATATCGTGGCGGCATGCAAAGACTTGCACCAAAGATTCAAATGAATAAGATGAGCGATGGCATAACCGGTCGAATAGAGTAACCACGTTACACTGCAATATGATGACTAAATCACTATATTGCGTTATAACTCAGGATCGCGAACTACCGATGTATGATGGGCTGACAGCAGTAGACGAATTCCTGACCAAGTTTGAAAGCGTGGTACCATAGCACCAATGGTTTGATGCATTGAGATGGGCATTGCGTGTGACATCTGTGCGCTAGTGGGGCACACATGAAGGAACCTTCGAAAATTGGCGCAGCTGCCGGCGCATGATGCAGATAATATTTAGGAGGCCGGAACTACGAATAACTAAGAAATAGGATGGACATGATGATCTGCGCATGCACCTTACTAGGTGGGTCCAAGCCTATGGAGAAGAGCCTCAACCGAAGTGGGTAAACTTATTTTATCATTCCCTAGATGTCATTCCAAGGAACTGGTATACTGAAACAGAGCTCTGACATGGCACAGGCGAGTGGGATATCTTGCGTGAAGGATTCCTGTCAAAATTACTCTTTGAAGATCAATGGATGGATACTGTGGACGACGCATTGCAGGTTGTGAAGGCCACTATTTTCAAAATACCACTAGAACCAGAAGAAATCGTGAAACCAGATTGGTCGTGACAGCTGAGCTAGGCCCTGGAATGTAACAATGTGCAAGTAGAAGATGATGAGGACAACCCTAGAAACATCAATATTCCAGAAACAGAGGGGAGTCGTGAGGTGCGTAGACCAACAATTGAGGATCCAGACATCACTACGCCACTGAAAACAAAACAAGTAAACATTGGAATGGAGGAACAGTCGAAGTATACAACGCTTGGGGACTATTGGGATGATGCCACAGTGGAAAAGGTCGTCGAGTTGCTTCGAGAATATCAAGATTTATTTCCAACCAAATCACAGAGTTAAAAGGGATCCTCGGTGACCTAGGAATGATGAAGATAACCTTGAAGCCAGATGTGAAGCCAGTTAAGCAGCAGCCTTACCGGTTGAATCCCAAATGCAAAGCGAAGGTCCGCGAAGAGTTGGACAAGATGCTTGCAGCAGGAATAATTGAACCAGTAGAGGAGTCTGACTGGGTAAGTCCTTTGGTTGTGCATGAGAAGAAACAAAAGGGTGAAATTCGCATCTGTGTGGATCTAAGGAAGCTCAATGATGCATGTGTTAACAACCCATTTCTGACACCATTTACAGATGAGGTACTGGAAATTGTGGGTGAACAAGAAGCCTACTCCTTCACAGACGGTTTCTCGGGGTACCACCAGATCAAGATCGCACCAGAGGACAGGAGTAAAACAACTTTTGCCACCGAATGGGGCTATTTTCAGTATACGGTGATGCCCTTTGGACTAACAAATGCGTCGGTGATATTCTCACGCATTGTGGTAGTTGCATTCAAGGAATTTATACACAAGTTCTTAGAGGTATATCTTGATGATTGGACCATATTCAGGCTAGTTAAGAAACATACTGCGAGCTTACGATTAATGCTGGATACTTGTCGACGGCACCATATTGTGCTAAACCTGAAGAAGTGTACTTTCCTTGTCCCCTTCGGGAACCTGCTCAGCCATGTGGTTTGTAAGCAAGGTTTGATGGTGCATCCGACAAAGATCGTTGTCATACTCAATCTGCAAGCGTCGTGGAGTTTCAAACAACTGCGCGCCACATTGGGACACACTGGTTACTCTCAGAAGTTCAAAAAAAGCTACGCATAGATCACGACACCAATGGAACAGTTGCTAAAGAAGGATGCTACTTATTACTGGAATGAGGAATGCAACAAAAGTCTGGAAACGCTTAAGGAAAATATGGCAACAACCCCTATATTGGTATTTCCGAAATGGGACATCGAATTTCACGTACATGTCGACGTGTCATGTATCGCGTTAGGTGCGGTACTCACTCAAGACGAAGCGGAGGGAATTGATCACCCGATTGCGTTCGCAAGTCAACAATTATCAAAAGCTAAGAAGAATTACTCCACTATTGAGCGAGAGGGATTGGTGATGGTATACATGCTCCAGAAATACCACCACTATGCGCTCGGAGGACATTTTAAGATGTACATTGACCACTCTGCGCTAAAATACCTAGTGAATGTAGGTGGTTGTTATTATGTCAAGAATATGACTTCGAAGTCATCGTAAAGCCAAGACGTCTAAACGCAGGCCCAGATCACCTGTCCCGAATTGAGAACGGTGAAGAACCCACAAACTTATAGGAAGGACTACCGAACGCACAGTTGTATGTCATGCACGTCGCGGATGGCCATTTTGAGGATATAATTCACTTCTTAACCACGGGAACCGCACTGCAGGGATATTCCGTCCAGCAGAAGAAAGAATTGGTGATACGCGCAGCAAACTTTACTGTTATTGCAGGGCACCTCTACGAAATGGGCAACAATGAAATATTATGCAAATATGTCCCTGAATTCGAGCGCGGATAGATCCTGGCCGAAGCACATAGGGGGGTGGCTGGAGGACATTTTTCAAGTTGCACTACAACACAGAAAATTCTTTGCGCAGGACTATGGTGGCCAACTCTACATCAAGACTCGAAAGCATATTGTCGGGCCTGCGACGTATGTCAACGAACTGGGAAACCATCACGGAGGGATGAAATGCCTCTCAAGCCACAAATGATGCTGAAACCATTCGAGAAGCGGGCAATCAACTTCATAGGACCTATCACACCTCAAGGGAAGATGAGTGCGCGCTATATCATCACCGTGACAGAATATTTGACCCGATGGGCAGAAGCACAACCGGTTAAGGACTGTACGGTTGCTACCGCTGCAAAATTTTTATTCGAAAATGTGTTGACACGGTTTGGATGTCCCAAAATTATAATGAGTGATCGAGGAACACACTTTCTGAATGAAACAATCAGCGTGCTCACTGAGGAATTTCAGATATATCATCAACAGATTACGCCATACCATCCGCAAGCGAATGGGACTATCGAAGCGTTCAACAAAATTTTGGAGATTGAGTTGAACAAGGTCTGTAATGCGCAACAAAACGATTGGGACTTGTGCATCCCTGTTGTGCTATGGGCATACCGAACCACGTGCAAGAAGTTGATGGGCCAGACAACTTTCCGGTTAGTCTATGGAATGGAAGTCGTCATGCCCATGGAATACATTGTACCCAATTTGCGAATCGCAGCAATAATAAGCATGGAAGACCGCAGGGCTTTGGAGGAACGGCTCGCGCAACTGGAGGAACTTGAGGAGAAACGGTTTCTGGCCGGCTTCCATCAGCAAGTACAGAAACAGTGAGAGAAAGCATGGCATGATTGCCATATCAAGGTGCGAACTTTCAAGGAGAATGATCTAGTATTACTATATGACAGCAAATTCGATAAATTCCTTGGGAATCTCCAAATGCATTGGTTGGGACCCTATGTAGTCAAATAAGTTACGGATGGAGGAACGGTCCAGCTTGCCAAGCTCAATGGAGACCCCTTCCCGGGAAGAGTGAATGGCAGTCGCCTGAAGCTCTACACGGGCGATCCAACTGCCTGACTAAACGATTGAAGGACAGTCTCACCGCTCCAACTAGTTAAAAGAGAGCGCAAGACGATAAAACAGTCTGGGGGGAACTTACGCGCCCACCGGGGTGCACGTAGATTTGGTATGTCACAAGGGTTGCAGTTGCGTGGAAAGGGTTGTGCTGCTATGTTGAAAAGCAGAGAGGTGACCGTTGTTGTCACTATTCATGACAAGATGTCTGAGTTATGGCAAAAGGGAGTGGGAGGCGGGAAATTAAGAGACGGGGTACGAGCCAAATTTGGAACGATCTGCCGCAGGTTTAACATGAGGGCACCAGAAAAGGCGGGAGCTAACGAATTTGAATTTCAAAACACTTTTAAATCATAGGGGGGCATCCACCGAACGAGTTGCGCTTCTAAAAACCGTACGCTATTGTGCCTTTCCACCACTATGGAACTCTTCATTATCTACGCTCAAGGAGTAAGCCCGAGAGTTGTGATATGGCCGATGGAAATGCAGGGCTTTCTAATGAACATGGCATTGACAGTTGTGGGCACCACGCAGAGTTCAACATCGATGGTAGGGGATGTGCCAGAAATTTGTAGACACGAAGTAGAATTGGTCCGGATGTCGCAGCCTCACCCATGGGCTGGTCGGCGAAACATAAAAGATAAGGGAAAGGTTGTCAATACGGAGGCCAATGGTGGAATTGCAGTTAATAATCTGTCTCGGATATACCTTGAGGATTGGGATCTCATGTACAGCAGCAATGGTCTTGCAAAATTGCAACACAAGCTGCAACAGACAATGGGAAGAGAAGATACGAAATTAGAAATTGGCTGCATTGGTACGAGGAGGTCCCATATGCGGCCCACCAGCTAGAGCTAAAATCATATGAGGGGGTGTTCTGTGTTAACCGAGCAGAGTAGCATGAGCATTATCAGTTGCAAGAATTGGTAGAAACAATGAAGCAGGAGCTGGAAGAAGCAGTGCAAGAGACACAGAAGGAGTAGCAGAACGAAGAGCATCACTCACAGGGAGGTGAACCGCGGAGCCTAGGCAGTGCGTCTCACCACACTGACGAGTGACTC
The DNA here is from genome assembly GCA_000404065.3 of Pinus taeda. Taxonomy (NCBI): domain Eukaryota; kingdom Viridiplantae; phylum Streptophyta; class Pinopsida; order Pinales; family Pinaceae; genus Pinus; species Pinus taeda. The sequence continues at coordinate 58,161 of APFE030337003.1, forward strand.
GGGACGAGTCACGATGATTGCGTTGGGGGACCGTTGGGTAGTGGAGGTCCCGCATAATAGTTTTGGGGCTGAGAGCCTATAAGTTAGGATGAAAATATGGTAAAACTCCAAAATATGCGGAGCGCGAAATGTAATAGGTCAATTCAAAGGGTTGTCCGCCCAAGAAATAATATAGAATAATAGGAAGTAAGTCGACCTACCCATGGCCCGTGAACCATGGGAATGTAGAAATAGAGTGAGGCTCTAAGGGTAGAAAGTAGTTTTTGGGTTTGAATGAATCTTCGTGCTATGAGTCTGTGAAAACAGTATATTCTGTGTCTATAAGTACGAGTCAAGGGTGTTGGTGGGTAGATAGAGGCTCCACAACTGTGTGTACAGAGGCCTGGTAGAGTCCGCAGCTGTATGCGTGAACCCCTGCAACTGAGTGCATAGGGAAAATCTAGATGTATTGGCGAACGAATTGAATAAAGATGAGTTGGTTTTGAAATACTGTGTTAATCTGAAATATTGTGGATCCAGTTAATTTATGGTTGATATTACTATGTGATATGTGTGTTTATGCTTATGTTTTGAGTTTATGAAAATCTATATGTTTTCTGCGTGAGCGCACTGGTTATCTCTATTAAATGCTTGCTTGAATACCGTAACAAGTAGATCTGATCTATAACAACTCATTAAATAATAAGTATTAAGGAATTGCCCTATTCCGGATCTACGCGGAAGCAGAGTGGCGTGAGGCCACAGAATGGCATGCGAACCCTCCAAACCACATCAAGGCATCCTAAGGGTGCGAAAACCTGGTTCCAACACCCTCCCCTGCTACCTCGGCTGAGACCTCAGTCCGCGCTCCCAAGTTGTTGCCGAAAGGACCGGTAGCTGCAGGATTTGTTTGGCTAAATAGCTTTTCTGAACCTGGGTTAGGCCCATATAAGCCAACATATTGTGGTGAGGGGGATGTCAATTACAATGAACCCTAAGGTAATCAACAAAGTCACCACACTTCCTCAAGGGGTGCAATGGAGAAAGGAGGATAAGATTAGCAGCACTTTTTCTAAGAATACATTTTTCCTAGTTGATAAAGATCCAATTGAGGACAAAAATGGCATCAGAAGGGACAGAATTCCCTATCCTTGGAATGAAGTGAGCTATCACATTCTCAAATACATTTCTTGTGAAGGGAGGCTCATCGTAGTCTATGGGTACCAATTTAGACTCCTCCATGAGTTGAAATTTGGAGAGGAGCTACCCATAAACCAAAGGCTCGTCGTGTCATATTTCATGTTGCAGTCAATGATAGACAATAGCCAAAAGGTACAAGAAGGGAAACATCAACAATTGGCACATCATGGAGTCATTAAGCTAATACTAGAGGATGCCTTGAGCCAATTAATAATTCTTATTCTGTGGTCCACATTTAGAGACATGGACAAAGAGGCTATAATTGAAATCCAATCCCTTGAATATGATAGGGATTCAACCTATAGTGGTGAAGAGGAGGCAGGAGAAGAAGAAGAAGAAGAGGCAGAAGAAGGAAAAGAAGGAGAAGAAGTGAAGAGGAAGAGCAGAAGGAAGAGTAAAGCCCTAAGGGAGGAACATACCAAAGAAGGGGAGAAATATCTAATGTTGGACCCTGAGCCGATTGGGAAGGAGGTAGTTTTTACCTTCACTGCGCTAAGCACACCCATCAAGTCAAAAGGGAAAAGGAAGAGGCAAACTCCCCTCTATTTCAAAACAAGAAGAAGCACCAGGATCAAACAAGGGAGGTCACAAACACCCACAAGGACTCCCATCATAATTGAGGAGTCACCAAAAAAGAAGGAATAACTAGTTTCCTTGGGAATGAAAGTTGAATAGGGCACATAGGAAAAACCCAAAAAGCTCCCATCACCTATGTTAGGAAGCTATCACCAGGTCAACATCAACAAAGCAAGAGAAGGCACTTGTTACCCCATTACAGAAAGGAAAAATCCTTCTACAAGATTCTCAGGTAGTCCTACAAGAAACTTTGTCAGTCCTATATGAAACATAGAAAAATATACAGGAATGACAACAGGGGCATAAGGAAGGCAAGGAAGCAACACCACAAGTGCAGACTACAAGTTCATTGAGGGAGGTAGAGTAATACCACAGAAATTTGTAATCCCTCTCTTCTTTGAGCTTGAGAAAGAGGGAGGAAGGACACATCACTGGATACAAATTTCCAAGTCAAAGAAGGTAGAATATGTGGGCCATATGGGAGAGAAACTCCTAGAGATGGGCAAGGAGTTGAGTGAGATCAGAGATAGGGAACAAATTATGAGATCTTAACTACAGGCAGAAAACACATAGCTAAGGAGGCAGTTTCAGAAAAAAGAAAGCCAATTGGCCACCATGGCAAGCCTCTCCATGGAGGCACTTCAGTGTAGGATACCATCAAGGTCATATGCACTATACCTCAAGGATAAATGGTTGTAATTTCAAATCAAGACGCTAGTGCTTCCTTCTCTAGTGGGTGCCTGAAGAAAGAATGGGGGTTGGTGCCTCCTGCATGTTGGTGCTTGCATAAATCCAAGGAGCTACAAGTTGGTGCTTGCAACAAATCCGTGAAGTTGGTGCTTCACATGGTGCTTCTGGTAAGTTTATCAAGTGTCTACAAAAGGAGGGAGTTGGTGCTTCCTACTAGTGGGTGCTAGAAAACAATCAAAGGGAGTTTGTGCTTCTTCTGAGTGGTGGCTCACAAACAGATTGATGTAATAGAGTAGGTTCTTTTATTTTACATCAATAACAAGAACAAAATTAGGTGGTTTCTTCCCATAAGGGTTTCCACGTTGAACCTCTGTGTCATACCTGTGTTTCTCATGATGTGCATGCTTGTGTTGATTTATATGGCTTCTGTTATGGTTTGTTAATGGCTACTCTCACATAATGGATGCCAAATTTGAATAAGTAAATATAAATTGGCATAAAATTTAAAATTAGCATTAATACTTATTCACCCCCCTCTGAGTATTAACGTTGTTTCCAACACTATGATCACAAGGATTCAAAGACTCTTTCGTTGCAAAGAATTAGCTATGTTGTAGGGATGGCATGCCTCACATAGAAGTGAGTCAAGAGTTATGTGAATCCAAATATATTCAATAACCATGAAGCATATAAAGGATACATGGCCTAAAAAATTCAAGGATGAAGTACGAAGTTTATAACTTAGCATAGTCATGGATGGCATCAACCCATATTCCCTCCAAAACACCAACTATTATGTTTGGCTTGTACTAGCGATCAACAACAATATCCCCCATGATTTTCTGTGAAGAATGTACATCTTATGTTGGCTCTCATGGTCCCTGGTAGAAGACAAGTGAAGAATAAGGATATCTGAGTACAACCATTGGTAGATGAATTGAAGGAATTATGGGAAGGGATACATGTGTACGATGGACCAAGACCCATTGCAACGGAGAGGATTTTTATGTTGTATGGCATATTTGCTTTCACCATACGTGATTATCCAGGGTTAGGAGTTTTCTCTAGTAAATTACATTCTTATTCATATGTTTAGTAACAATATTGTTTCACATATTAATTTAATTCGCTGCAACTGTTTAGATCTTCATGGTCACTAACGTGTCTACTTGTATATAATAATTTTGCAAGTCTTGTAACAAAAAGGTATCATGAATGTAAATGTTGTGAACCTTCTCTGAAGGCTAGGTTGTTTGTCCACCAATGAAATCAAGCATATCACTGGTCCATGGTATTCCTCCCAAAAGAACACCCTCCCAAAAGAACAAAATATGCTTTCAATGGTAAACTAAAGAGAACCCAAAGGCCTGCAATAATGACACCATTTGAATGGCTTAGAGAATTTGAGAGAGAGAGAAGGAGAAGGAGTTTGCATAAATGTTTGATTCAAATGGGGAGCCTATGTTCGATGATCCAGAATTCCTCGACACCTACGTTGAGAAATTTCCCATTGTGATAAAAAGTAAATTTGTCTTTTATGAGCTTCCATATTGGGAGCATATTAAGATTGCCCGCTTACTAGATCCCATGCATATATTCAAAAATGTTTCATCTTCTTTATGAAGGCACATATCATTGAAACAAAGTGATACATTGGCTGTTAAGAGAAATGTTATTTCTTCAAAAACTAAAAACAAACATTGACTAAGACAAGAAACCATAGGAGAGGGTGGTCCCTCTCGGTCTTTCAAAGAAGGTGATGTCCCATGGATTTTAAAGCAAGATTATCTTTCTTTGGAAAAGGAAGTTACAATGAGTGAAATGGTGCCTTCTTTATATGGGTCTTCACTACAACACCACTTCACTGTGCAAGATCATTTATCAGGGTTGAAATCACATGACCATTTGAACTTTATAAGAGTACATATGTCAAAAGCATGATTTTATTATTTACTTTATTTTTATGTAATGGGATATTTTAAAATTATTTTTTCATAATGTATTATTTACTGTGCAATGTCATTATCCTTTGTTTTTCCATGGGTGTGTGAACCATGACTTCCCTCAAGACCTATGACGTGCCATATCTAAATTATTTGCATTTGTACGTTGGATCACGTCAAAAGAGATTCATATGGCTAGCATTCCACAGTGGCGTCAAGAGATAGCTAAGATTGTTTGTGTGTTTGAGAAGGAGTTGATGACGAGTTTCATGGACTAGTAGGTTCATCTTCTAATTCACCTAGTAGATGTGGTTGACTTAGTTGGGGTCGTTTCTTGTCATTAGACGTTATTCTTAGAGAGATACGTGAAGAAATTGAAAGGTTTTATTCGACAAAGGGAAAAACATGAGGGTTCTATGGAAAAGGGGTATATATCATATGAGTCTTTTTATTATTTCGGTGAGTACATCAAGCATCGACAACACACTACGTGCGACAATTCGGGATAATGAAAGGGATGAAGACAAAAGAGAAGGAAAGCTTCTCAAAACGAATGGAAAGAGACACATAATAAAGAGTAAGTGCAAGCTTATCATTTGTCAAATTACTACACATTAACTATTCACATTGAACTTCATATTAATGCATATTTTGATCTCATATATGTGTGTGTGTGTGTGTGTGTGTGTGTGTGTGATTTGATCATCAAGGAATTCAAAAATTGAAGCCATCAACAAATTCATTCTTTACAATTTGGCAGTGACACAACTGTGGGTCACACTATAAGAAGAGAGGAGGACGAAATGGGATAGTGATATGAAAGAATTCAAATGGTTGAATGGTAAAATCATGCCTTATCCTGATCATTTAAAAGAAAATATGCCAATGGCATGCCCTAACAGTTGGGTTGTTGATCAAGTCAGAGAGAAATGTGGTGCATCTAGTCATTACTCGCATGCTGAAGAGGATGCGCTAAACATAGGGATTGAGTGCAGCAACTCGGCAAGTATATTCTCTTTCTGTATCGTTTTAACTTCATGTTGCACCTTTGAATATATATATATATATATGTTCAAGTTATTAGGCACATGACATTGTGATGTTTTCACTTTTTTATAGGTTCATTTGTTCCAATTTATGTGGGCATATGGACATCATTTTCACATGGATGATGTTGATGATGAATGCATGACACAAGACTATGGAGTGTGTTAGTCCTTACAATCTCCTATGCTGAAAAGGAAATCGACAAGGGTAACCTCAAACCACTTCAGCTCAGTAGCTAGCCCTACTAAGCATGAGAGGGATCTCTCTAAGTCTCTTATCAATGATATTACTTTAAAGCAAATGAATCTTAGGCTAGATATGTATATTTGTTTGTGAAAATTTGGTTTTTAAAGGGTTTGCTGAACTTAGGGTTTGGGGCCACAAGTAGGTCTAGGTTGTGGGAATACATGAGCAAGCATAAGGAGCTATATGTCATAAGCCATGGTGTAATTGGAGTATGTGTCAGTGCAGTATAGAGGATATAGAATGGAAGAAACTAATGAGCATTTAACAATGATTTCATTAGCTTAAGAAAACAAAACATAGAACCATGAAAACCTAGATAATAGAGTTTGAAAAAAACAAGAACTCTGAGTATTTTATCACAAGGTATTCATAAAAGAAGAAATATAATGTATGTAAATATGTTTAGACCATGATAAAACAAAAAGAGTGAAGCACAAGCACCATGAACTCACTGGGCTAGAGTTCCTTGAAAATAGTTGCAACCTGTATCTGTATTACCTTAAAGATGATTACAATGCAAGCCTTCCTTCACAAAGAGTTCAACCCTCTTCTCTTGAGGTGAAATAGTACTTATAGACTCTCCTAGACCACTTTCCCACCTTCAGAAGTCGAATTCCTTGGTGGAGGAACTAACTCCAATATTCTCTCAACCAACAGGTGAGAGTGAGAAGGTGCAATTCAAACACCTCATGAAGAGTTTGATTAGGATTTTTCTTCTTTTATGAGGCCTAATAAACATCAAAAACAACCTATGATATGAATTTATTCATGCCTACATCACCTAGCCTCGTAACTTGTGCCCTTACAAAGAGAGTCTTGACTTTGACCAAGTCAGACTAGAAACTAGAAATTTTACACAGTGAAATTTTACAATTAAAAACACAGAAAATGCAAAAGTGTAATGCCGACTTTGAGCTGATTTTTAGGTGCCTTCCAGGGGTCAAAATGCAAATCTGAGAGAACGGTCAACTATCCCTTCAAGTCTATTTTCCAGAACAATTTTAATTTCTAGATTTAGAGCACGGTAACACCTTCAAAAATCCATTCTCCCAAGGTCACTTCAGAAGCGTAGTGCCTATCAAAAAATGGTCCAGAATGCTAGTTTTTTCCCACTTTTTTGCCTTTTTCTCCCAAACTAAGCCACCTCTGCAAATCTGGGCAAATTGGTTTTTAGAGGATGCCAAGACCTTTCTAAAAATATAAACCCTTCCTTAAATGGATGCCTGGGGAAAAAGCACAGCGACTTCTGGAAAAGCCAATTTTCTGAACTTAGACCAAAAATTCTCAAAATGCTCAGAATTGGCTCAAAATTGGATGGAAGGTGTAAAAATGAGTTTACTAAAGCTTCATAGATGCTTTAGCAAGCATCTCCAAGTTTCCCTCATCCTTTTGCTCTTTTTTGGTCTCCTTGAGCTTGTTTTTTAGTTGTTTCACTTTGACATTGGCGATCATGTTTTGAGCTTGATAATGATGTGCCATGTGTCTGAGCGTTTGATTATCTCTATTTGCCTTCTCCAAGAGCTTTTCCAAATGTTTATTCACCCTATTGAGCCAATATTCTTTATCTTGATGTACCTCAAGGGAAATCCTCTCTTCTAGGTCAAGGTCTTCATTGAGCAATATTTTTTTTTGTTCCTCTTGCAAAGCTTCTTTGAGACCTCTGGTTCTTGGACTTTTCCTCTTTCCTATACCTTTTGATCCTTCAGCCTCTCTTGATTCTATGATCTCCTTACCTTTTCCAACTTGTTGCAATAACTTGGCTTTTTCCTTTTCTAAAATCGACTCTTTTGCCTTGAGTTCACTGTTTTCTTGTTCAAGGAATGATATAATGAACTTGGCTCTTTCCATGTTTATTTCCAGCTCCTTGATTTGGTAGTCCTTGTCCCTGATAGTCTGCTTCATGATTGAAGTCTCATCTTTCTCTTCTAAATCAATAATCTCTAATTCATGCTCAATTGTCTTCTTACCCTTTGTTGCTGATACCTACTTTGTCGATGAAGAAGGCTTGGCCCCTTTCTCTTTGTGAGAAGAAAACACAAGCCTATGCCCTTTCTTATACACTTTGGTAACCTTTGGCCTAGGTAGCTGAATCTTCTCTGTTGGTTTGCTAGATGATCCCATCTCTATTTGTTGTTTTGTTGCGCTTGTGGACTGAGATGCTACATTTTCCTCGTGCCATTTTAGAGTTGTTTCTAAGAAGGATTCCCAAGCCATACCCCTCTCTGCCCACTAATGAAGGACAATGGTTTTGATGAGATTATGATGGAACAAGCTTGGAGAGTGCTCTTTGTCCGTCAACTGTGTCTTCTCAGAAATTTTTGCAATACTCCTGAACCAGTAATTGCACATGTTGAGTGGCTTTTGAGATGTGAAGTGCATCAAAAGGCAAACGAGATATGCATACAACCTTGAGAATCTACCTTCACAGGTAAAGAACCTCATGATGGTCTTCATTAAAGGAGCATACTTCTCAAGCAAATATATGAAAGGCATAAGGTGAGTATGTGTGTCTCTGTATGGAGTCTTTAAGAAGGGCTTATAGTTCTCAAGATCTAGACTCATTCCCTTGAACCAGTATCCACCATTTTCTGGTAGGCCAATTGCTACTGAGATGGAGGCCATTGAGAAGCTAAACTCAATACCAGCAATGACAATAGACTCCCCTTTCAAGTGTGTAACTACCAAATTAGTCAGCTGCTCATAAAACCCTACTTCACTTACTCTTTTGCAAAATTCCAAACAGTGAACATCTTCAAAGCATTGTTTGATGAAAGGATAGGAGTTGATCTGATTGCAATCTAATGGTTCATATCTGAGAATCCTCCCTCCTTTGTGTTGTCTCTTTCTCTCTGCTGAAGAATCAATCTCCATGATGACACAAAATCCTAGCAACAGAAAGTGACATAGATGTGAGGTGAGTATGAAAATGAAGTGATTATGAGGGATTTTGACAAAATGATGGGAGGGGTTTTGTGAAAGATGATACAGCTTTGAGAAACTGATGAAAATGAGTGAGGAAGGTAATGAACAAATGTGGTTTCTGGTAAGTGAGACCAAGAAGGTTTATGATGTGAGTTGGTCAAAATAACTATAGGAACAAGCTAGGGTTTTGTTTTTTAAGTGTTTAAACTTGATTTGGAGGTGGATGGACTGGTCAAGATGACTCATCATACATGTGTACAGGTGTAGAAAGTCAATTTACATGTTTAGGAGATAAAAAAATTGTGATGACCATTTCGACCCTAGCATTTCCCATGGCACTTTTCTTACAAACCCTAGCTTGAGACACTATCAACATGGAATGCAAATGGAAAAGTAAAATTCAAGGGAAATGATGTACTTACTTGTTCCTCAGCCTTAGAAAGCAATTTGACCGAGTTTGAAAGCAAAAATTTTCAAATTTGGGAAAATTTGGGTATTTTTTGGCACTTTGTCCTGCACACAGCACAGTTCTTCCACTTGCAGCGCAGTGTATCTACGCGCAGCGCCTGCAATTTTTGACCAAATTCTCCTAAGGAAATGGATTTTTTTCTTTTTTAAGCGAGTGAGCTCGATGATGAAGAGTGAATGAGAGATAAATGAAAAGGTATTGAGTCTTTTTGAGTTTATATAGAGGTAATTTCTTCACTTTTTTAAAAAGAAAAAAGAAACTAATCCTCCTTTGTGAACTAATTTCACTTTTCTAAAGGCAGATTTTACTTTTACCATTGCAAATGTGTTTTTTGCATCTCTTGAGTGTTGGGGCTTCCTTCTCCAGAAACTTTTGATGTCATGAAAATGTAAACAAATCATGTTTCATTTCTTGAACTCTTTGCTTTGTCATGTTTGACTTATTTCTTATTTTTTTATGGAAATAGTGGGCCTTGGGGACCCTTATGACCTAATGGATGACTTAAGACCTAATGGAATGATAATGATGACTTGACCAGTTTTCATGGTATATGACAAGCAACCAGCATGAGTGAAATTTCAGACAATGACTCCATCTTGGATTGACCATGCAATGACTAAATTTGCTGTGTAAACCTAGTAATAGAAAAAATTGATGATGAACGCCTAAAAAGATCATGGTAAAAGCAATTTTTTGATCTAGGTGACAGGCTAACAAGACTGACACTAAGAGAGTGGAAGTCCATTTTGACCAATATAGTCGTGCTAGCCACCGCAAACAAAACCTAATTCAAGGGACATTAGTTTATGTTGGAAAGATAAAATAGATCATTCAAGTGGACTTCTCTTCATTCCAATGTGTTGTTTTTAGGTGCAAGTGGTGGCACACCTTTGATCGGAATAATGTAAAGAAAGATCGCGATAGTGGGCTGATATCTATCAAATCTAGAAAGATGTGGCATGAAGCTAGGGAGCCTTATGTTTCCCCAAAACACTACAACCATGTGTTTTATTACCTATATGTGTTGGATAGGGATCGGTGGATCGTATTAAGACACGACCCTAGATCAAAACATATTTTTTGGAATAATAGGGTTATCATGCCAAGTGAGGAAGATAATGAGGGTGATAACAATGGAGAGTGATATGCACTTGTTATTTCAACATTTATACTATTGTTGCATGTTTTTATTATCATTATTTCACTAATTATATATTGTTTTTATTCGTCTTGTTGACATTTTATAATATAATTGGTACTATTCACAAATGTTTTTACATGTTTTTTTGTTGTGGAAACATTTTTACAGTACTTAAAACTAATTATTTCCAATTGTAGTATGGATTTTAGTGACTATCTCGTGATAAGTATGTGGAAAATATAATATTTCATATTTGTTCATTAAGAAATAATCAAATATATTATTTGTCAAAAGTTTAAATCTAATTTATTTTGTCATTTTTGTATTATTTAACTCATATTTATTATTAAAAAGAGTTAAATTTAAACCAATACAATAGAAAATAAAGAACCAAAATAGCATTCAAATTGTTATATCTTTATTACTATTTTTAAAAAAAATAAAAATAAAAAATAAATAAAAAAATAAAATAAAAAAATAAAAAATTCACTTGTCTCTTTAAGGGAGAACTTCCAATACAAGAAATCTCCAACTTACAAGTAACTCACATGAAGTCTTATCATGTTACATTCTCTTTATCCTCATTTTTAGAGAGAGAAATTTTATAATTTAAATTGATAAGAGTTTGCAATAAATATTAAATTTAAATTGCTTGAAAATCTCATGACTTTACAAATAAATTAAATTTTATAATAAATAAAAATTTTAAGTCATTAAATATAAATTAATTGCGTCGAGAGTCGCTCTATAAGTCAGCATGGGAGAGATGTTCTCACATAACATTACATTTAAAAATAATAATTTAAGTTAAAAAAAATAATTTAAGTTAAAAAAATTAAAATAGTAATAACAAAGAAATTAATGTCATCCATAATTACAATACTTCAATTTACACTTTAATTTATATAATATTTATATGGAAATATAAAGTAACCGAAAATAATAAAATAAAAAATAAAATAAAAAATTATATATATATATAGAGAGAGAGAGAGAGAGAGATTTTATTATGAAGAAGAAATGTAATGAATAAACAAATTTAATTTACTTTTTACTACAAGGAAGAAATGTAATTCTTTCACATGACAAGAAATAGTATTATTGATCTTGCATTATGTGTAATTCATTATATGTTCCATTTATATGTGACATTTAAAACAAAAAATACATCTATAACAAAAAAATATTTTACTAACAACCATAGGTAAAATATTTCAATGTCTATATTAAATAACATAATTTTACAGATACTTTAAAAAGAGAAAAGTAAAGTGATTTAAATTAAAAAAAAATCTTATATTTTCATCATAGTGAGAAAGATTGAAAGAATTCTTATTCCATTAATAGTTGCTTTCTAATTCAATGTATGAGGGATATTTGAAAAAAATTCAATGTTTAATATGGATTTGATATGTAATATTTTACAAAAAAATAATTAAACGTATACATACATAAAAACATTATGAGGGGGCATATTTTAACATTTTAATGTGGAGAATCTGAATTATAAGCAAAATATTTCAATGTCAACTACATATATATATTATACCAGCCTAAATCCATATCAACCTATTATATCAACCTAATTTTACGATCATAGTTTCAACCATGCTGAACTTTGTAGTTTATAAAAATATCTTTGCATTTTTTTAAAGTAAGTCATTTTGCATGCAATTTCCTATATAAAAGTTTGATATAAGTTCACCAATACATAATCTATAATAAATATTATTTCATAAAAATAAATATCATGATGATAACCATCTAACAATCATAAATATCATCTAAGATACGCATTCGAATTCACTACCATAATTTAATTATATACATCTCTAGCACATATAAACGTCATTAGCTAACACAAAAATCTAATAATCTAATAGGGCATCATCATCATGATCACGTCTAACAAAACACAAACATTCTAATCTAACAGTATCACCACACACATCTTCAAATTAATATAAATATCATGTCAAATAATTGTTATATTCACATACACATCTATCTGCAAGCACATTAAATGAGCATATTGAACATGACCTAACAATATACACATCAACACCAACATATAAATTAAGTACATAAACATGAACAAAAATGCACCATATATATATATATATATATATATATATAAAGTCAAATAAGTGCAATCAAATATCTGTAGTAGAAGATGTTGGATGGTCAACTACTACATGATCAACGTCTGTCGAACTCACCTGAGGTGGACAAGGAGGTGGTTGACCTGCATGAGTAGAAGATGAAGGATGGTCAACTACGTCTGCGCCCTGGACTTGGCCTGGAAAACTATGAGGTGGAGGAGGAGGTGGTTGGTATGTTGATCTTTCAAGGAAAACATGAGACACATCCTCTAAATTTGGAATCTCATCATCAAGCCACTGACAAGGAGGTGTACTTCTATAAGGATCACTAACACCCTGACGGCCATGATCTGATGGGGTGGTGCTATCAGAAGCATCATGATCACAACCCTCATCACCCTGATCGTTGTCATCACCACCCTCATCTGATTTATTTGTTGTTGCATGATGTTGGCCTGCATCCCTCATCACTTTCAGTACCCTACCAGCTTCGATGATATGCCGCATAAGAGACATCATCTCGCATGAACGGTCCTTATAAAGACCCATGAAAGTAGGGTCTGTGATGATATATCGAGGCTTCGCAAGGTGGACTCCCGCATCAATCAAAACTTTGGCCAATATGTCATAGTAATCCATTTGAACTCGCGGACCAAACATATGGCCTCGGATGCCCACGCCCCGTGAAAACAAGCCTCACCCTCTTGGGCCTCTCCCATCTCCTTCAACATCCAGTGAGGAAGGAGGAAGTCCTCATCGAATGTGTTGGTATCTACAAAATATATAGTACAAATAAATAATTACAAAATTTCATTAAACAATTTAATAAAACAAGTTAAATAAGATTCTATAATAAATTTTATTCTAATTCATTAAAACAATAAAATGAAACTAACTGATTAATTTAAAGAAAACACTAATATTACCTCTATCATCTGAAGGCTTAGTCATTATGAAGAAGATGTTAGGACACCCTCTCCAATCATCCCTGCATATGTAAACGCCAATGTGACAAACACATGTTCATCCTCACTAGCCAGTTGATCCAAAATGGATCCTAAAACTCTCTAAGTCTTCATGAACTCTCTATAATTTATGCCAAAGATAAAAAAATCTTGTGAAGATCAAGCTTATCAGAGGAATCCTCATGACAGTTGCTAACTGCAATCAGCGCGAATCAACAAGGGTCATCAATCAAGCGCGTAGAACAGCGGACCATGGTAACGCGCGCTGTCGCGAATTAGCAAAGTCAGCGATGGTTTGAGTTTGCAGAGGTGAAGGGAAAGCTATTGATAGCTCAGTCCAAGAAGGACAAGAAGGAAGAAAGGCTGAAGGCATTCTTCTATTCCAAAGGACCTCAGGGCAATCCTTGAAGCACAAAAGGTTGTTGCAAAAGGTCATTGAATAAGCTCTTTAATAATCTTGTTTAAGTTCTTTTGTGCACTTTGAAAATGACAACTTCTACAAGTGAGTTCTCAAATTCTTCTTGCTCCCCAAGTTCCTTTGATGGAGACATGAAGCAAGACTTGTCCACCATGATGGATATGGTGAGAGAAATGTATGAAGATGGAAGGAAGAGCACCATACTTAGAGAGAAGTTGAATTCAGTGGAGAAAGTGAAGCAGATGCTTTCTGGCAAATTGCAGGAAATGGAGAGGCAACTTCATATTGCAAATATGAACCTGAAAATGATGCATGAGTTGGAGTCACAACTCTTTGTTGCCAAAGAAGCCTTGGCCAAGTATCAACTTGAGGAAGAGGTAAACCATTCATGTTTGTCTTCAAATTCTTCTAAGAATGCTTATATTAGTTCTTTTGAAAAACATACCAGAGGCATAGGTTCCAAGCTAATGTTCAAGATGGGCTATGAAAGAAAAGGATTGGGCAAACATGCACAAGGTATAGTTGAGCCAATAATGGTTGAGGAAAGGCCTAAGTATTTGGGTCTTGGCTATGGACAGTCTTATGGAGAAAGTTCCAAAGCCGCCATGAAGGTCGTTGAAACAGTTCCAAAAAGGAGTTTCATTGCAGGTCCTCTACCTTAGAAGTGTGAGAATTGTATTCAGGAGGAATGCAATAACTCGAAACATCATTCGCAGGATGCAGGTGTTCGGAAGCACACACTTGGGCCAGAGAGTTGTGGAAACTCTGACAGCCTTGAAGAAAGTGATGGTGTTCCAAAGGGAGCTACTTCTTCATTTGCTTCACCTCCTCATGAAGGAAATAAAGGTGAAAGAGGCGCGTATAAATCTAGTTCTAAACACATTCCTTTTGATTTTGTAAAGCATGGAAAAAGAATTGCATGTTCCTTTTGTGGTTTGGATAACCATTATGTTTTTAGATGTTGGAAGAGGATGGCAACATACAGGAAACTTTTGAAGGAAAAGAAGCAAGCAGCCAAAGGTCCACATGACAAGGCAAATCATGTTGTCAAAAAGATGCACATGCGTTGCACTTACTGCCATAAGTTAGGGCATCTTGGTGAAAGGTGTTGGACTTTGAATCCAGCACTGCTTCCACCAATGCTGAAGGAGGTGGAAAAAGAAAAAGGCAGGGATGGAAATAAAGATTCCATGATTGATGTGTTTCAAGATGATTCACATATTGATGTTGATGTGCAAATAAAGGATGGACCTTTGAAATGGATTGATAAGAAATGGTTAGAATTCTTATCCAATTAACACTGCACGTCTATCAATGCATCTGTTTGCATTTCTTTGTGGAATAAATGCAAGTTGCAGGATCTTACCAAAATGGTAAATGGAAAGAAGTTGAGTAGGAAACTCACTTTATTGCTGCAACAATATGTTCATTTCAGCTTTGAAAGTGCAGTGTACTTAAGTGAAAGTTGAAAGATGGAATGTATGCATGAGCATGAGATGCATGTGATGTTGGCTTGGGAGAAGTTAAACTTGGTCTCCAAAATGGAGATAATGATGAAGTGTTTCATCTTTTGGAAAAGATTCCTAAAGGTCTTTTTCCTACGTGCTTGACTTGAAGAGTCATTTGTTGTAAAGGCATGTTTTACTGGCTTGTTATCCAATCAATCATTTGTATGCAGATATAAGACATGGAAGGGTTCACAAGATGTGAAATCCGTTTCTTTGCTGAAGCAGGGGTTAGTCCATCCAGTGGTTGTCTGTATGCCTACTATTGTTAACAGTTGTCGTTGGGAGCTTTTCAAACAAGTACAGATGAAAGTTTTGTGGAGCAAATGTACTTCGCATTCGTTTGAGCCACCTTGGAACAAGGATCAAGGCAAAAAAGTTCAAACTACCTTTTGTAAACTTCACAGCAGAAGTTTTGCATGAAGTAAAGGAGGAAAACAGTTCTTTCCGAGATGACCAACCCATCCAAGCAAGGAAGTGGTCAGATATTTTGGTTCAAAGGCACTATGCAAATGCAAGTGTAGGGACGCTGAAAGAAGAGGGTGTTGTTACTCTCATTTACTGCTTAGATCAGTGTATCAGTCTTTTGGTGGACCAAAAGTTCTTTTAGTGGGAAGGCGTGATCCAAAATGGATCCTGAAACTCTCTAAGTCTTCATGAACTCTCTATAATTTATGCCAAAGATAAAAAATCTTGTGAAGATCAAGCTTATCAGAGGAATCCTCATGACAGTTGCTAACTGCGATAAGCGTGAATCAACGAGGGTTGTCGATCAAGCGCACAAAGCGGCGTACCATGGTAACGCGCATTGTCGCGAACTAGCAAAGTCGGCAATGGTTTGAATCAACGGGGGAGGAATCTGATATGCGATTAGCGACAAGTCGCTAATCACATATCGCATATCGTAGGGAAAACCCCTCAAAGAAGGAGAGCCACATGCGCCGACACCAGAAAAATCATGAAATGTAGCGGAAAGTGTTTCAGTTCCATCCGAGGCGGGATTCCACAAAAACCAACAGGATATCGAAAGGGCTTCGAGCGGTAAGCAGTTTAGACCGAGTCCCACCCGATGCCACACAGCGAGTGACACGTGTCCCGCGGAAGGGAGAGAAAACTGCTCACATCGGATGGGGAAACATCAAGCAAGTTATCTGCCCGATATGTGCGATGACCGTAGGATCTAGAGGGTCCAGATCAATGGCAGAGATGCGACCCAATGGATGACCGTATTTGACGAAGTTATAAAGCAGATTGTGTGGGATTCTGAAATCCGGCGTGGACGATGAGTTGGCAAAGAGTCGTGTTTCGCGAGCATTCTTGGAGTAAACGGAAATAACGGTCGTTTCAAACGATCGAGTGTTTCCGGTGAACCTGACACGCTCATCAGTGAAAGGAATAAGTGGCCACCTCCCTGTAAGGCGTTATGCAGTTACTGTAATCGCCAAAAGAAGGGATTCGAACGGACGGATGCAGGGAACCAGAAATCTGAAAAGCGGAAACAAACAGTGAGAAAGCATATTGGCTTAAAAGCCACAGACTGACAGAGAAACTTGGAGGAGAGCAACCCAGGAAGCAATAAGCACCTGGAAGCAAAGAAACCAGAGCCGAGCTGACCTGAAGAAGCAAAGGCAACAAGTGAGCTAGGGTTAAGACAAAGATAGAGAGTGTACTCCAGAGAGTCTATGTACTCCAGAGAGACTTGGGGGATCCAAGTACAGTCCTACTTATATTTGTTGTGTGAGACTCAAATTGAGCTCACTGTAATAGGCAGAGCCGCAAAGCCAAAGACCTCTAATAGACTTCTAAAGAGCCACGAGGCTGCAGTGAAGTTGCAGCACGACAAGAGATCGAATGATTGAGTTGTGGCTGGTTGTCAAGGTGTGTCGAAAACAGGAGAAGGAGTTCCAAAGACAAATGCAGAATTCTGAGGGAGTCAGAGAAGTCAGAAGCTTGAGAAGCTCAGAGCACTGACTGAAGGAGTCAAGTCCAGAGAAGCCTAGACATGTCTACAGAACAAGGACAACCAGGGGCAAGATGGCATTCTAAGCCCATTGGTTCAGCGGTACACCAATGGAGCTAAGTGTAGCGATTGTAAAATAATTGAAGCCATAATCCCAGAGAGTCTAATGGATTTGATTAGAGCTCAAGGAGACGTAGCCCAAGATATCAGGGTGAACTCCATATTATATTGTTGTCTTATGGGTTTGTTGCATTGTTGCTTTATTTATTGTTATTTGTGTTTCACAACAACATAAGCAAATGAACATAAGCACTCAACAGTAAAAAACAAATACAAGCATACACCTATATTTTCAAGCATTTCTCAATTCCGCATTGGTTAATCATTAAGACTTGGGAAAATTTAAAGCTTTGGAAGTGGGAGAGGTTCTTGTAACTTAAACGAGAAGCTTAAGAGCCCCATTTTCAAATCACCAGTGGCATCAGTGCCTTGCGAGAAATCCTGGCTAGAAACTCCGATAAGCCCCTCTTGGGCATCATCTACCTTGTTGGCACGAAAGAGTCATCAGGGGAAAAGACCCTAGGTTCAAGCACAGAGAGCCAATAACGGTTCATTGTAGTCTAGGACAACGTCGGCATTTTCACCTTACCCAAGGGGTAAGGAGTCTCACCTGAGGCGTGTCGCGACCAGAACTAAGAAGGGTCCGTCATGGAGTCAAGGAAGCACCAACCGATAGGAGAGATACAACATCATATACATAATCAAGATAACAACATACCATCCAATATGTAGAAACTACTACATGCATGAATATTACTGGACATTTTAAAATTTTAAGTGGGTCACCACATCATATACACTCATACACATTATGCTACGCAACTAGTCTGAGATTTCCTTTATATTGATTCAACAGTAAAACATTACAAGACATCTCAGCATTCGTCGCAGGTAATTACCAGGAGTACCCGTTTACAAACTCACAAGCTCGTTCTTTAGCTCAAAGGTCCTGCTCAACTAAGTCTTTGCATTCTGGTACCAGCTTGCCGCAACCAACTATCTTCTCTGCAACACCAACTTCAACATCCTAACCAACCAACCTCTCTTCCTTACGTACATTCTCCTTTTATATTTCCCCCCACTGCCTAGACTTTCAGTTCCCGCTTGATTGTTCTTTCCCTCGACTATCCCTCCTCCTTCCTGTCCGCTTGGATGCCTTTGTCTTCCGCTGCCACATTGTCACAACCCTTCTGCAACTTCTTGTCCCTGCTTTGTTGTCCAGCTATCCTCTCCGCAAGCTAATTGTTGTTGTCGTTTGTTTCCTCATCGTTCTCTGGCCAACCAAAATCATCAAAACCTTTGCAAAATCAAAATGAATTCCCCAACAAACCCCAAACAGAATTCTTTGACTCGTCCCCGAGTCAATTCATTTCGATCTCGGTTGACCTTCTTGTTATCTCCATGTGTTCCTCGGTTGGTGGTTGCACTGTCAGTTGTGTTGTTTCTACTAACCGCTAGGCTGGTGCTTCTTTTGCTTCGGCCAATGCTTGCAGGGTGGTATCTTCTCCTACTGCACTTTCCTCCTTCTGAGGCTCCCTCGTTTCAAACAAAGGCTCCAACTCCAGAACAATTGTCGTGGTTTGTTCCCTGAATTCTCTGTACCTCTGAATGACAATTTCCCATCCAGCGAGGATTGCGTTAGCGTGTTGAGTGAAGTCCTTGGTCGTATTAGATGTTAACTCCATTGGTCGTTGGCTTTGCAAGTTGTCCCATTGTTTTCCTCTTGTGTCGCAAACCTCATTTAGAGTTAGAACCTGCGTACGGACCGGTGGGCGCAAGTCTCTAATCACCTTCTTTGTTTTTTCTAACTCTTCCTCAATTTGATCAACTTGGGCCTGGATTGGGTCGATCTGGTCATTGATCTGCTATAGGTGGGCAGAGTCTATGCAGTCCTTTGTGCTGGCGAATAATGCATGTATCCGCTCTCTTATGGGGTATACCACGTGATTTTTCAATGCCGGGCTTCTTGGCCAATCGTGGACTCTGTTCATCAGGGCGTAGCCGTTCGTGAGGGCATCGGCTAGTGCTTGCTTCTTTGCTTCTACTTCGGTGATTTTGTCCTCAATCGTCTTCCCGTTTATCTCAACTAGGTCTGGCAGTGTTAATCTTACCATCTCCAATTTCTTTTTCATGTCGGCATTAATGGCTACTAGATTCGAGCATGCCGCTTGGATATGGTCACAACAGCTTACCAGTGTACAGGTTGTGATGTTCGTTGACGCCTTCGTGTTTTCATCCACGATCATTGGCCATAACGATCGGAATCTCTGCGTGACATGGTCAACTTGGGCTTGTAAATTTGTATTTGCTCGTCTTAGGTGATCTTGCTCTTCCGTCAACTCCTGCAATTGCTTTATCTGTTGCTTATGCTCCTTAGCCAGATCCTCATAGATCTTTTCGGCCCTGTGTGTTGCTTGTTCTATGAATGTAAATAGTTGTGCCGACGACCAATGTTGTAAGTGTCGACTTACATTGTGTTGGGCTCTGGGAAATGTTGTTGTATGGGTAGGCCGCTAGCTATGGATTTTTCGAAGAGGGAGTCGAGCGAATGAACTTGTTGTGACTGTGGAATGAACTATGGAGTGTGTGGAACAATGTACGGGACCACTATGAGATTTATAGGGAAAAGTGGTCGATATGGTTCAACCCTTTTTCCTTGCGGAGCAGTGTCTAGGTTTCCCCCTTGTGGTGGGTCCAACCCAAGAAGTAGTGATGCTAGTGGTTCTGGCTATGTACCGCTGGCAAAAGTGGTGCCCTTATCCTACCCTGCTGACTCAACTTCTGTTTCCGCATTTGTTCGTCGTCAGCCGGACAGGAGGGTTTCTGACAAGGTCGCGGAGGTGGAGGTTGTGTGTGGGGAGGATTCCCATGATTGATGTAAGGCAATGGAGGTGGTGGGAGGAATTTCTTTGACTATGGTGGATGCGGAAACTGAGTGCTCGACCTCATCGGTAAGGTCGACAATTGGAGGTGGTGGAGCAGTTTTCAGAGTTTGAACGGTCGGACTGTGAACAACTCTTTTCTTCTTTCATTTAGGGAATGTTGGTTCAGATGGAGTGTGGGCTACTCTCGTGGGGAGTTTCACGGCCAACAAAGCTGTGCTGATGGGTGAAAACATAGTGGAACCTTGAAATTGCAAGGGTTGGTTATTCTCACTTGATTGGCCTTCGAAACTTGCAATTGTTTGCCTCAGCGCAAACATTTTCTCTTCCATCTGAAGCACCATCAGGTGGAGGACATCTTCGGCTGGTCTCTTTTTGTTGTTTTCTGTTGCATCTCCCCCTTGCGCATGTTGCTTTAAGGTCCCGAACAGATAGTTGTATTTCCCGTCAGTAATTTCACAAGCCACCCCCGGCGATGATTCCACCTCAGTGTGTAGTGCCACTACAGTCAGAACGAATCTCTATGGCCTCATCTTAAATGTCTCCAGGTGGATACACCTTGGTCTAAGATAGGTGTGCGCATGTGAGGCTCTGAACCAGACTTATTCTAAAAATTCATCCAGTAAAGTCTTAGGTATCCTCTGCGTCGACCTTACAGTCATTAGCATCAGTTCATACCAATCCCTGAAAGTTGTTCCATTTATCTCTTTCGTGCTAGGATCCCCCGACTCTCTCCATGGTTCATAACAGAGTGCTATCGGTTGTCCTTCGACAATGGGCATCATTTCCCTCTCTCTCAGCAGCCTCCATTTCCACATTGCCAAAGACATTAGAATGTACCCAAACAAAAAATCGGTACTCCGCCTATACACCTCTTTGCATGCTTCAAAAAGTTCATTAAGAACAAAAGCAGACCAGTGAAGTATCTCCCCTTGGCAGCGATGTTCCGCAACCAAAATTGCGTCCAATGTATATTCATTCCTCGAGAGGTGTCTCATGGTTTTGCCTGCTATGATCTAACAGGCAAATCTGATGTCAACTTTGTTTATCATATCAAGCTTTGCTCCTCTTCCACCCCGTTCAATCCCATATCTTGCATAGTAGTTATTTTCGCTCTACTTCTTAGCTCTTTTAGCACGTGCCTGGAATGTTGTGCTAACTGCGTTCCCTCCTGCTGAAAACCCTGTTAGACGATGAATATCATCTACATGAATGGGGTACACTTTGTCAAGCCACAGAGATCCCCCATGCATTCTACTTGCCAGGAGTTTAGTACATTGCATTGCGGCGAATCGAGTGCCAAAAACATGTAGACTTCTCATATTGATTAAGGTCGACTTGTGTAATCCTTTGAAATCCTCCTTGACTCTGGAAGTCTTGGTGTCGTCGCCCCTTTGGATGTCATTTGTATAAACCTCCCTCTTCATAGTTGGGAATTGAAAGCAATCTGTAAGGTCGTTGTCAACTAGAATCGCCTTATTGTATTTCCCATACAAATTGTCGACCAACTCAATTCGGTCATCTAACGGATCTTGTCGAACTGAGACAATTCCCTTCGCCATCTCCCTTCGTCTCTGGTACACAATTGTCACCTAAGTTTTCTCGCTACTGCGTTTTTGCAGTTGTTCTTCAGAGCGGACCTGGAATTCTCCTGCTATCTACAATTGAAACTTTGTAATTTCCTTCATTATCCTGCGAGTCAAGTAGTCAGGCTTGATACGATGTTTCCTGACTGGACCTTAGCAACTAATCACTGTGGCAGCTTTGCCCATGTGTTCTAGCCATACTTTGTCCTCGTCGGCTGACCTAGACCTGACAACTGTGACATGGACTGGGAAAGGACAAAGTGGGCTAGATGGCGTATTAATTTTGTTGTGATGGGGTTATTTATTAACTAAACTTGTGCTTAACAGGAAAATATTTTGTGGCTCCTACTTTGATAGTTGCATTATTGGTTACTTATTTTGGAAATGACTACTAGTACGGCGGAAAGGACGAGTATAGTGTGTGATCATAAAGACTAGAAAAAGTGTCTACCTACGTGTAACTTGCAGACTGTCACTGCATGTGTGTGTTAATTCTACTTCCACCCATTCCCCCCTACCCCCCTGACCACAAATGGGTTGCGGTGTGATGATATTGTTGTCGCAACCTTATTGACATTTCACTTATTTCTATGATAAAAAGCATGACTCTAACTAGATGCTTAAAATGACTGACTAACTCTTATTACCTCCTACCTACTTGCGAGCTCATTTCCGAGACCCTCTTTATCTTGAATTTGTGGATGATGAATTGTGGAAGGGCTTTAGACGTGCGCCATTTACCCGTCCGTGCAACATGATTCCGTCAAGTTGAGCCAATCTTACTACTCCAGAATCTTTGATTTTTGTAACTATAAACGGGCCCAACCAGTGCATCTACAATTTCCCTGGGAATTTCTGGAACTTCTTGTTGTATAGTAGTACCTGATCCACAACTCTGAATGTCTTCTTCCTGATATGCCTATCGTGCCAAGCCTTATGCCTTCGCTGCTCTACTGACTGATGAAACTCGGCCAAGAATCGGGATTCGTCAAGTTCCATTAGCTGACTTAGTCTTTCTCTCAATGCCATATTGTCTGTCATTCTTATTGTTTCAGATATGAACATGCTTGGTATTATGAACTCTACTGGCACCATTGCTTCCCTACTGTATACTTGCTGAAAAGGAGTTTGTTTATGAAGTCTCTTCATTGTTGTTTTGTACACCCATAGAGTTGCTAGTATTCTCTCATCCCAGTCATCCATGTTGGATGATATAACATTTGTTAAACCTTTCTCCAAGATTTTGTTGAATGCCTCAACAGTGTCGTTGGCTTGTGGATGATATGGACTACTTTTATTATGCTGAATCATAAAATTCCTCAGGAGAGCCTCAATAGTTTCATTTATAAAATGCATTCCTTGGTCGCTTGTGAGACTCTTCAGGCATCCAAACCTCGAGATTATGTTCTTGAAAATAAACCTTGCGGCTATGTATGTTGTACAGTCCCTGACAGGGGTTGCTTCTGCCCACCTAGTGAGGTATTCCATTGTGGTTATTATGTATCTTGCGCGTGAATTCCTTGTCGGTGGTGTGATGGGTCCAATGAAATCTATTGCCCATTTCTCAAATATTTGCACCACGTGAACGGGATTTAAAGGCAGCTCATCCACTCAGGAAGGTTTTTCAACCCTCTAACAGACATCGCAGCTCTTAGCATATTCTTTAGAATCCTTATGAATGGTTGGCCACCATAGCCCTGCTTGCAATATCTTCCTTGCGCAAGCTTTACATCCCACATGGCCTCCTTCGACTCCCGCATGACATTCCCATAATACATCTTCTCTTTCATCATGAAGGATGCATTGCCTCAATATTTGATCTAAGCCCATTTTGTAGAGGTGTCCCGCGATCAGTTGGTAGTCTGCTACCCTTACCATTAAATGTCGCTTCTGTGCTACTGTATATCCTTTTGGGCAATGGCCTGTTGTTAATAATGTGGCGATCTCTTCTAGGTGATCTGGGACTGCCTCTATTCTGAATAAGTCGGCATCGAGTAGTCAATCATCCAATGCTCCCTCATTCTCTCCTGTCTCCAGTCGTCACAAGTGGTCTGCCCCACATTCAGTCTGTCGAGTTTTATGACCACCTCGAAAGTAAATTCCTGGAGCAGCAATAACCATCAACATATTCTACCTTCTAGTACTGGTTTGTTTACTAAGTATTTCAATGCGGAATGGTCTATGTAGAATTTGAATGGCACCCCCGGTAAGTAATTCATGTACTTTTGGAAAGAATAAACCATGGCCAAGGCCTCCCTCTCAGTTGTCGTATAATTCCTTTCCACAGTTGATAGTTTTATGTTGGCGTAATACACCAGGTGGTCCATATTTCTCTCCCCTGGTTGTGCTAAGACTGCTCCTAGCACTATCCGTGACACATCAATGTGTACATGAAACATTTTGTTCCAATCTAGATAGACAAGGATCGGGGCACTTACCAGTTTTTCTTTCAATATATTCAGTGTTGTTTGACAGTCCTCACTCCAAATGAACTCTTCCATCCTCTTCAGTAATTTTTCCATCGGGGTTGTGATTGACACATAATTCCTAATGAAGCGTCGGTAATAGCCTGTATGGCCTAAGGTTGACCTCAATTGCTTCACGTTGCGCGGCGGTTCCATGTTGACGATTGTCACAACCTTCGTTGGGCCTACGCATACTCCATCCTTGCAAATGATATGGCCTAATAGTGTTCCAAACGGGACCGCAAAAATACACATCTTGAGGTTTAAGGAAATTTGCAGTTGTTAGCACCTTTCAAACATAACCCTTAGTAAGCTGGTGTGTTTCTTCAGCAGGCTATATACTGTCCTCTCATCCATCTCGATCTTGGCCTCGGTCTCGGTCTCTAGTTTCTATTTGGCTCAACTCTGGTTACGTTTTCGATTGTAAGCTTTTGTTATATGTTGTTGGTTTCAATGCACTTGCTCCACTATTTGATTGTTCGCTTGGTTCTTGCCACAGGTTGCGGTTGCGGAGTGGCTCGGCTCCCAGTGCTCATTCGGCGGTTATCCAGAGGTAAGTCTGCTCTCCATGCTAGTCTTTTTTTCCTTGTTTTCTTCTGGCGCTGACAGCTCTTGCTCCTTGTGGGCAGTGAGCACTCTGCGGCCATAACCTTTGTCAATGGTCTCTGCTCTGGTTCGCGCAACTCAGCTCTCTCGGTGAGTTTCTTGGTAACCCCTTCCCCTGTTTTCAACCCTGTGTCTACAGTTTCATTCCACTGGTTCTGATGGCCTGCTTGTTGACCATGCAAGTGCGCGACTGGGCTCCGTTTGTGGACCTTGCACCCTGACTCCTACGCTTGAACTGGGTAGGGTCGCTCCTTGAAAGTTCTCTATTTGTCTGTTTGGGGGTTTTGTTGTTCGTAGGGTTTATGGGACTGTTGTCGTGGTTTGGCTTCAGCCTTGTTGTTTCTTGGACTCACTGTGCCTGTAGCTTCACTGTATATTTATGGCTCTGTTATTTTAATTATGTTTGTAATGATATGGTCCTGTGGTGACCATGTGGTGGTTTTTGGCACTGTTAACTCTGTTTTATTGCTGGTCTCTCAATATTGGACTGTGGATGTTCAGTTTTGACGTATATATAAATTTATACAGTGATTTCAGATTATTAAAAATTTGCAAAGGAAATTGTTATGAGTTCGGCTTTCTACCTGTAGCTTTTTTTCTTGGGTATTCCTCCGACAGTGGCTCTCTTGCTTCTCACATAAGCTTGCTCTGTTATCTCGCTGACTTGTTTGGATGCTCTCCTTGCTTATGTGCTTACTGTTCATTGTTTATCATTATTATGCTATGGAAAAGAAAATGATTTTAATTGAATCATGCAAAAAAATACTTAAAGCTGTAATATATATGGGTTCAGAGGTATTTGTTCTTCAGAGTGTTTCTGTGCTTTTTCTCTATTCCATTCTATGATGGTTAAAAAGATTACAACAGTTGTTTCCTTTTTTCGTTTTATAAAGAACATTGAACAGTTATCAAACTGCCAGTAGTTACATTAGGTTATTTCTGAATAATTGTCCTTTCTTGATTTGTAATCTAAAAGTAAAATTTAAATAAAACTAAAAATAAAAAGAACGTAAGCAAACACTAAAAGTGGGCTGAGAAAATCGTTCCTAGAAATTTAAATGAA
Organism: Pinus taeda; assembly: GCA_000404065.3. Taxonomy (NCBI): domain Eukaryota; kingdom Viridiplantae; phylum Streptophyta; class Pinopsida; order Pinales; family Pinaceae; genus Pinus; species Pinus taeda. The sequence continues at coordinate 83,986 of APFE030337003.1, forward strand.
ATGAAAATGAAAACTAACGAAAACTCAATCTGCTAGAAGAGACAAGCTCCCAGCCATGACCTCCCTATGCTCCTGCATCAAATTTCAACGAACCTTGTGACACAGATTTAATTTACCCCTTTAAATAGACTATATTCCACAAGAATACCATGGTTATAATTATTAATTTGTTGGTTTAATTTCCATCTTTCAATAGGCTATATTCAACATTGATACCATGGGTTTCATATACATTGAGCTCAAAAACTATTGGTAACTTGACAAAGTCAAATTAATTAGTTGGAAGTAATTTTTATTATATTATTTTTATCTTATTATTTTAATATTTTTGTTTACAAGCCAATATGAGACGAGACGAGACATGACATTACAACACATTTCTTCCATAATAAGCTGGAAAAAGCCTCCGAGCAACACAATAAAGTAAATATATCTATCTTAACCTTAATTTTATTAAAATGTAAAAAAACAAAAACAAACAAACAAACAACTTTTTATTCTTTTAACTAATATATCATAACATAAAAATATAAACTAAACTAGATTTAATTTATTACTATAAATCAAAAAAAAAAAATTACCATAAATCCCATCTTAATCTTAATTTTTTTAATTACTATCTTTTAATTTAATTATTATAATGAAAAAAATAAATTAACAGAAATTCATCTCAATCCTTATATCTTATCTTTAAAGTGATGAGAGATTGCACATGGGTTTTTTAATCCCTCTACATTCAACTCTAATTTTTTTATTACTATAATCTTATAAAAAAAACTGTTTTTGATTTATTATCATAAAGTAAACAAATGGTATAAATCCACCACAACCCCTGGATCTTTTCTTTTCAAGTGGTGAGAGATTATCTTTAAAGTGGTGAGAGATTATCTTTAAAGTGATGAGAGATTGCACATGGGTTTTTTAATCCCTCTACATTCAACTCTAATTTTTTTATTACTATAATCTTATAAAAAAAACTGTTTTTGATTTATTATCATAAAGTAAACAAATGGTATAAATCCACCACAACCCCTGGATCTTTTCTTTTCAAGTGGTGAGAGATTTGCACCTGCTTTTTTTTAATCCCTCTCGGTGCTTAATAAATGCAGTGTTCAGATGGATCTGGACTTAAAAATCAATGCAGTGTTCAGATGGATCTGGACTTAAAAATCAGGAGATTCTCACAGGAGGTCACCAACATCCAATTTCACAGCTGAGACAGTTCTGGGGATTATGCACATCCACGGTACACTTAATTGACTCCAATTTAAATGGGTCAAGCTAGTGTGGCAACTACATTGCTGGAAACACATACTCTCATAGTAAACTGGAAGAAAAAGACATTGAAACACATGAAAGCATTGCTCCTACCATTTCGCTTGCTCTGAAACAAATATCAAATATATCACACAGCTCTCGTCAAGATGATAGGATAAAGCAGATATATCGTCTGGTTTTTCCCATATCAAAGAAATTTAATTTCTTTGACAGAGGTCACAGCAGCCATTCCAGGTTAGACGTCACCTTTTAATATCTGATAAAGGTGACTCCTGTGAATATTCATCCACAAGCCAAAGACCATAATCATGAAACCGTTTGATTTTCTTATCAAAGCCTGTGATGTAATTATTATGAATAATCACATGTTTCCCCTCTGTTTCCTTCCGCCATGTTTCGTTCTTAAAATATAGACCTCCTGTTGGAAACGCATACTGAGGTAGAAGATAAAGCTTCACCTGCAACCATGACAAGGCATCCACAAGAACTTAATTGAAGGAGTGTTCGGAAACAAGGTTTCATAAGAATATGATCCATAGCTATAAGAGTAGATTATTTGTATGGTCACATGCTTTGGTAGGTTTAACTTACCAATTGCTCAGTTTTCTTATGCATACATTAGATGTGAAGATTCTAACCAAATACCAAATTTGATTGATTGCTGATGGCATTCAGGTAGCGTTTCCCTGATGCAAAGTATGAATTTGGGAAAAAAAATTGCTTTATTAATATCATCCAAATCTGTTAAAATATCTATATAGACATTGTAGAGAGACATTTTATGCCCTTCTAGTAAAGGTCATTTTATTAATATCATCCAAATCTCTTAAAATATCCATACAAACATTGTAGAGAGACATTTTATGCCCTTCTAGTAAATTTGTAGCTTACTAAGGGGCATCATTTAGGCCTACCACTATATTTTGTAACCGCTGGATTTTTTCGGCACTATTAAATGAACCGACTACAGTATTTGTCTTTTTTGGGATGCATGTTTGATATATGCCCAATACAGACAGGTGATGAAGATATGTTTTAGATAATGAGCAATCAATATGCATACACACTACTTCTGTGTTTCCAAAGTGTAATTTTTGTTATATATAATAAAAATTACAGGTTTTTTCTGCGAGTTTTAAAAAAATATATATCATGTGGACCTACCACTGGGATCACAGTATGCTGATTAAGGTGGGGACTCAACAATTTAAAAACTTAGCACTACATTGGGCTGTATGAGGAGGAAAATGCAACTGCTTGAAGGCTTGAGAACCAATGACATGCAATCTAAGTGATTGGACAAACCAGTTTTATCATTTGATTTATGCAAACAAAACTAGCTGGCAAAAGTAGTTTCCACAAGTTCACTTCCATTCAGCAGTGCAGGGCTCCCGAGAGGTTGTCTAAAAAATAGAGCCCCTCCTTCCCTTTAGGGGGCTGACTTACAGTTCTGAAAGTTTTCCTGCTCCTATTTTCTTGGACAAATTCTATCTTTTTCCAATATCGGCCATATCATCGCAAGCATGTGACTTTCTGCCACAACATTCTTGAATCTTAGACTCCCTTCAAGCAGCCTAATGTGGTCCCAGACTAAAGAAACTGAAGATTGTATGGCATACAACTTCCAGACCTTGATTACAGAAATATAAGGATCTCCCACAAACTAAAGGCTAAATCTATGTGGAAAAGAGTCAACATTTACAATACAAAAAAGTATCTAGTTGTCTTTGTCACTTCCTTACTCCCACTGTTCTCTCGGGTCTGTGCCTTGCACGATTTCTTTGGATTCCATGACAGACTAAATAGTATTCTTAGAATAAAGCAATATAAGGATCTCCCTCAAATTAAATGCTGAATTTATATGGAAAAAGAGTCAACCTTATAATACAAAAGCCTATCTAGTTGTCTTTGTTACTTCCCTACTCCCACTGTGTGATATGCCTAAATGTTGACTAATCATCTATCAGAAACAAACTAGGTTTATCACAACCCCACCTTCCCCAAAACCTTCATCCTAAAGCTTCAACATGCGTTGGGTAGTTAATGAGTGTCCCCTCATGTTTCTATGAAGCTTCATTTGTAGATAACTGCTTCTCCATCCCATCTCCAGTATAATCTTCCTTTATTAATAAAAACTTTGGGCCAATATCATTTGAAGCATCTAAACCAATCTCTTCTGCTGGAGGAAATACAATATATAATCCAGAAGCATCAATGTAAGAAGCACAATGAGAGTACAATGCATGATTTGCGGCATATGTTGTATGCTGGAACTCATCTTTGAAGTTTCAATATTCCATAAATATGAGTTGAAAATCATTTGTTCCACATTCTCTTTCTTCATATCTTTGGCACCTCTTTTGTAGATGCATTTGTCTCTGCTTGTCGGCACTGTGTCCAATTATCAACCAGTTGCAAGAAGGTAGCCGTTTGTCATAATTTTGCATTTCATTCATTAAGGATATCAGAGATCTTGCATGAAGAGTGATATCAACATTCTTTATCTCCTTTGAAAAAAACAGCTATCACACATCCATCATACTTCTGTAATAACTCACGAAAGTAAAAGAAAAATACAGCACATTGGCAACTACTCTTTGACCAACAAAATTGAGCAATAGCATAAGGTGAATCGACAGCAACAAAGATAGTCGCCTCAGACCAACATATCCTTCTTTCTTGTAGGAGTGTACAATTATGGTCTACAAAAATTCTACCGTTATCCTTGGACAAGAGTAGGTCTCCGAATGAAAGAGACACAGCCAAAGGCAAGACAATTCTGCAGCAGGGGAGGACCTCTAAGAAGGCTCTCGTTAAAGTATTTACCATAATGTACTCATGCCTAATTCCAAGCAAGGGTTGTCCCTATACCATGCTATTGACTTGACCACATCAGGTACAAGAAATTCCTTCACTTTCACAAATTCCTGACTTCCATCATAATGGGAGATAAATAACTTCTTGTCTGTTGACCTAGAGAAAACCACATTCATCATCCCAAGCTATATCAAACTCCAATAGCTTAAAGTTATTGCATCGGATGGCAAAGATGGCAGGATTCCGTAGCACATCCATGCTCCTCATCAGCTTCTTCAAAAATCCAACCACAATTTTCTCCAAGACATGCATCTGTTATGATGCCACCAATGTCTTTGCAGTCCGATGAGATATTTTGCTTTATGGCATTGATTCCAACTGCAATTCCTAGTTGGGCAGCCATGTCTAAAAGCACCACTCCCTGAATTGGCTTTGATGCCTAAACAGGCAATCTACCAATGTTTCCTCCTTTTTGTTTTCGTATTGGTGCTCTAAATTTTTTTCTTTTTTTGGGAGATCTACTATCTGTCCCTCCCCCTGATGTGCTCTTTGTGTATTGTCACCCACAACTGCGCTCCAAAACAAATTGCAATTAATGCCCAATTTTCTCAATTGGCAAAAAACCTCGAGTTTTTGGCACAAATCCAAAGTCGATGGTGCAATCCGGAATCTGATGTCTGGATAGTTTAGCGTGGTTCATGATCTAGAGATCTGCAGATCCAAATATTCTCTCTATTTTGCAATTTGGCTATTGCTTTCGACCCGGATATCTCTTCCAATCCAGATCATCCGCTTTATCTGAAATTTGGGATCCATCTTATTCTTATAATTTGCAGTCGCTATTGATCCAAATACCTCTGCCAACCTGGACATCTACTTCGATCCAGATATTTCTTCCTTCACAACTATCACTTGGATCCAGATATCCGCTCCGTATAGTGTCCAGATTGATGGCAATCTATAACTGACAAATTAACGTTCCTGTCAACTAATGAACTTATAAAAAAATGAAAGATATGATTTTGAAAAAGATTTGTGTTATAAGAACTTGGGTCCGGTCAAGTCTAGAAATTTCTGGACTACACTATAAGCTGGATGGCATTTTGCGAATCCCAAATTTAAGTTAATGACTGTGAACTAGGAATTCGAGCTGTGATTCCCAAATTTTGAACTTGATTTAGTATTAGGACTAGTTCAACCTATAACAAATCAATCCATCATGTAATAAATAAAAAAAAGCTGATCTGGTCTACACTCAATCACAGCTCAAATTCGAACACACAGAAATACACATACTCTGATATATTCAAATCGAAAAAGGGAAGATTACAAATGTACAATATGCATACAATCTTCCTCTAGACATGCCACTCACCCTCTCAAATTCTGAATTACTCAATTACATGGAAGATCTTTTTACATAGAACTCTCGTACAAATCAACAACCTCAATATGTTTTGCTAGATTATCTAACAGAGTCTTATTTTGGCTAGATCTATCCCTTTAGATAGCAATCAAACAACACTCACCCTAACTTCCTAACAACATAGATACCTTCTAGATTACAATTTAGGAAAATATGACAACTTAAATCAAATTTAAGTAAACCGACTTCCTTTGCTATGTCTTAACCCTTCTCATCAAAAGGTGGAGTGATCCATCAATCAACTGGATCCCTGGATCCCATAGCCAAATTGGAAGCTCACAACTCCCAATCTCTACTAACTGTTGTGGTGAAGTCTCGCTAACTGCTGGAATCCATCGGTGCCTTATCTCTGACCCTTTTATGCAACCAATAGACGGACACCATGTATCATGAATCAATCTAGTGCATGCTAAACTACCCTGCTCCTGCCAGATCACACAATGATTTCCCTAAGTGTGATCTCAGGGCCAAAACATATGATAACTCTTTAGTAGGTCACACCATCCCTAAAAGTTTGTATCCATCAACTCGCACACCATGTTGAAATTTTGATGTTCTGTGTTGTAACAATTACTTATTCCAAAACTTCTTTTTGCTGCAATATTAGTTAAGCAATTGTAGATAGAACATAAACCAAATGCACAATTAAAGACAACCAAGAACAAGATAAGGCACAAAGAATTTAGGTCCAATAACCAAGGGAAAATGCACAAGGGGAAAACCCATGAAGACAACCAAGAACAAGATAAGGCACAGAGAATTTAGGTCCAATGACCAAGGCAAAACCCACAAGGGGAAACCCAACCAGATTCTTCTTCTATTAGATATCAATTGTTCAGCAAAGATACAAAGTACAATGAGAGATCAAGAGTATGAGTAAAGTTCACCCAAATCTGAACAAGTTGTAACATGAAGATCACTGGTAGCAGCAGTTGAAAAACACTAAATCAACCTTCAAGTTTTGCTCTTACTCTCCAAGTCTCTCTCTCTTTCACAATCTTTTTCAAGTCTCTCCAACTTTCTCAAGTTTGAATCCTTCTTTTACAATGCACAAGTAATGGGAATGAGATGATATGAGATACATATATAGGAGGAGCAATGACTTTTTGTCATAAAAGAGAAGCAATATTGTTAAGTTTAGGTATGTTCTATGCTAGAGCAATTTATTTAAATTTTCACAGTTAGCAATCACATCAGCATTACGATAAACTGCAGATAGAACATAAATACAAAACGCAGAAGACAAGCCAAGACAAGAGGACACAAGATATGGCGCGAGCCAGGGACAAACCCCACAATGTGTGGGGAAACCCTTTGATCAAATCTTCTTTTATCTTCAAAGTTCAGCAGAGAGAGAGAGAGAGAGAGTACATTTACAATAGAAGTCAACACTTGACTTATCTAGATCTAAGCATAGATCATCTCCTATAACGATGAGATCAGTTGAAGACATTCTGCTTCAACTGCATCTCGTCCATTTGCTGCACCTTACTGTGTAGCACCATCAAGCTGCATCATACTATGTTGCCCATATATCATGATGTTATGCCATTGTGCTGCACTGTACTGTACCATGCTGCCCACATCATGCTGTCACCCATAACACCATGTCCATCATCTGTACACTGCAATACTGTATCCAATTACCAGCCTTAGCTGCTTGCTATGGCTTGCAGCCTAGCAGAGCAGCTAGGCTATAGTTACACACTCCTCCAACAGGTCCAAAGTGCAGTCTCCTAACAGTCCCAAAATCTGTCCAGATTTGACTGCAATTGATCTCCAAGGAAAGGCTGTCCTCTTTATTGTTCAGAGCAGCCTTCTACTCATATAGTTGACCTCCAAGGGAAAGCTGTCCCCTTTGTTGTAATGCAGAGCAGCCTATTTGCCCTCAACAATAGCTCTGCCTTTCACAAGGCCATTCTTTACTAGCCATCATGGGTCATGGTAAGTTACAGCCAGTACCAGTCCTCAAGTAGGCACCCAAACAAGCTACTATCACGGTGGCTAGGTTCCTATTCTTTGCTGCTGCTCTACGAGGTAGTATAGGGCTAACACCAGCTCCTATACATACCCAACAAACCACAGATTAGGGCTCTGTCACCTTGCACTCCTTCCGCTGTCCCAAAACGGTGCTGCCTTAATTAACTCGGCTCTCATACAATATGAGACAGCTTCCACGCAGTCAGAATGATCCTCACAGATCTGCTTCTAAACAATAGTGACTAGGGCATTAATTCTGTCGGCGTATTGGAGTCTCTTGACTGTGTATAAGGGTCACCCTTCAAACAGCAATTAGGGCTCCTTAGAACAACGGTTTATTATCATTCATAAACATCGTGGTTCATTATGACTGCAGTTAGGTCTATCCCTGCGTAATCATATACCTGCTCCTTAATTCATACATAAAACCTGAGTTCTGTTCCTCAGTGCTTGCATTATATACTTGTACAAGATTCACGTGGAAATCTCAGAGAGAAATACGAAGTTCTGAGAATAAGTCTCCTTTGACTGCGTGTTAGATGTCTTCTTTTGACTGCGTTTTCCATTAGGGCATCATCATACTAGCCCAACGTAATCCATAGTGAATCTCCTTCTCCAAAAACCCAAGACGTGGAGAGGAGATCACTTGAGGTGAGTTGCCAAATGACTACAAATCCTCTTCTATTTATACCAAAGCGAGGATGATGAATAGACACGTCGGTTGGGCTTCAAGAGCCTACATAAGCGTTGGTCGGCTTGATAATAATTATATAAACAAAATAAATTCATATCTCCATAAATACTTATCGGAATCGGATGATCTTTGGATCAATCATACACCTCTCGACGAGAGGGATCCAATAAAAATATCAGCTGCCATAAATAAGCCGACCCACATGGAGTTTGGCCCTAGTTGCCAATTTAACAAGCTTTAATATCCTTCTCTTCATCTTTTAAACTTTTGATTTGTTCTAATAATTTTTTATTAAGGTTCTTTAAATGTAAATTTTCCTCTTCTTGTTCAGATAGGTGCTTCTTGAGTTCCTTCTTTGTGACCTTAGTCTTCTTGACTTGTGCAACTAATTTTTCAACGTGGTCCTTCAGGTGAGAAATTTCTTCGTCCTTTTCCATTACTTCTTTGTAATGCATATCTGCAAGATCTTCATATTCCTGTTGTAATGCTTTCTTGTTTTGCCAAAGTTTGACCATTTTGTCTTTCTATTGATCTTCCAACTGCACTTTCTCGAAACACTCGATTACATCATTTTGTAGGAGTGATGATGAGCGTTCCACTTGCAATTTGGATTCCATTTTCTTTGTTTCCTTATTAAAATTTGCATGTTGTCGCTTAAATATTGTCATTAATTGTTCTATATCTCTTGCGATTGATTGTTTTTGTTAATTTTAGATATGTTCTATGCTTAGAGAAATTTATTTCAATTTTAAAAGTTAGCTCAATATCTTTTCCAGATTAGAAATCACATCAGCATTAAAGTAAACTGCAGATAGAACATAAACATAAATCGCAGAAGACAAGAGGACATAAGATGGGCGCTAGCCAAGGATAAACCCCAATGTTGGGAAACCCTTGATCAATTCTTCTTTTATGTTCTTCAATAGTTTAGCAGAGAGAGATAGAGATAGTACATTTACAACAGAAGTCAACACTTTGGCTTATCTAGATAAGAGCATAGATCATCAGTTGAAGGCATGCTGCTTCAACTGATTCTCCAAGGTGACTCCTTCACCTATCATTGTGCTGCATCTCGTCATCATCCTACACCTCACCGTGCTGCACCATGCTGCACCTATCATCACAATGCTGGATCTTATGACCATGATGTACACATCAAACTGTTGCACCTCACACTGCACTGCTATCTCAGCATTTGGCACTGTTGTACTTAGTGCCACTGTTGCACCATGTTGTCACTGTTGTCCCAGTGTTTAGCACAGTTGTACCTTGTGCCATTGTTGCACCATGTTGTCACCCATGTGCTTGTTGCACCATAGCTACTTGGTGTACTTGCTACACCAAGTACCATACTATTGTCCCAATGCGCTATACTATTGCAGCACTATGAACTTGCGGTTGCATACATCATGCTGCTGCAACATATCATACCCCTGCACCTCACCATTGTGTTGTGATACACTTCATCATTATACCCATCATTATGCTACAGCATACACCACAATGTTGTCACAGCATATCATATCATGTTGTTGTTTGTTGCATTGTTGGACAGCAATTCGGACAACCTTCACAATGTGGTCATGGACTAGTTAGGGCATCAATGACAGTCCTACCAGCCTTCACGCATCAGCTGCAACATCCCTACCAAGGCTACGGTCACCCTTCTTCAACACTCCTACATCCCACATTGGCTTGTCATACCCCAGCAGGCCTTACACCCTCTTAACATAGACCTGTAGGTGTGATAGGGACTGCGGCTTGCTACAGCAAGCCTATACCTTGTTGTGGTAGCCCTTTCCAAGGGTTATAGCCCCATAAAACTATGCCTTCGGCCCTCAAGACAACCTGCAGCATCCATGGCAGTCTCTCGACCTCCACCAAAGTGTCACTACAACTCCAGCAGTTAACTCAGCCTTCATTGATGAACTCAGCCTCCTTCACGATGTCTTAGAATCTCCCTTTCTTGTTGCAGCTAGGGATCAGGGCTGTTGTAGGTGGACTCTTTCTCCTCCACGTAGGGTACTTAGGCTTCTACCATGGTTGCGTTAGAGGGCTTACGTTGCTACCCTTCTTGACTACGTACTTCTCCATAGGGCAGCATTAGGGCTTCCTTGTGGCTGAGATGACAGCGTAGAGCATTCTAGGGCATCTCCTATGATAGCATAGAACCTTTCTCCATTAGGGCAGCGTTTTCCCTTATGATCTCTCCTCCCACCAAAACCCAAAGACAAGTAGAGAGGAAGAGATCCCAAGTGAGTGTGTCCAAATGACTTTCGAGGCACCTCTATTTATACAAAAACTTTGAGCACATGTGGGGTTTATTTGGTTGTTGGCCAATCTTGACGAATAGTCCCATAACACAAATAAATTCATATCTCCGTGAATACTTATCGGAATCGGATGATCTTTAGATCAATCCTACACCTCTCGATGAGAGGGATCCAAGAAAAATATCAGCTGCCATTAATAAGATGACCCACATGGAGTTTGGCCCTAGTTGCCAATTTTAACAGTTTTTGTGCATCACGTAGATATTCGACTAAGGTAAAAGTTTTGTAACATTTTCTGCAAACCACATTTTGATTTCGGAATGACTCTTGACAATTAGAATATCCCTCTGAACAAAACAGGCATTTTCAAAAAAAACCACTACTTGTGGAGGCCATCTTTTTGTTTTTTCTTCACTCTTGTCTTTTAATGAGTATTTGGCCACATAAATTTCTAGTCACCCTAATAATAACCCCCTCTTTTTCACAATTATTTTTAATTCTTTTATACAATTTATGTAATAACTTTTACTTAAATTAAATTTAAGGCATTTAAATTATTATTTATTTATTGGATTCATCGTGTCCTCTTTCTTTCTTTAATCACGACTCTTATGGTGTGATGGAAACCACTCTAGATATTTTGTATCACATTAGTATGGCATAAACTTGCTCGTGGAGCCCCAGTAGAGAATGTAGAAGCGTATCAGCAGAGCACCAAATTGAAAATGGCTTTAAAATTAGAAGAAAGGGTCGCTCGAAAACCCTCACTATTAGTGCATGCAATTTTCAACCTTTAATCCGTATTAACCTAAAATAGTGGCGAGATTGGATGAGACACAACCTCTGGGTTGACGATTTTCGGTTTAATGTTTTGCAGCCTTCAAAATTGTTGCACGGATGGTGTCTAGAATTCCTCTGCAATGATGGATAGGCGGTGGTGGTGTGAGAGTAAAGTGATAACACAGTCAAACAAAAGGCATGCGACTATTTGTTGTCTCGACATCTGAAACAAGGGAATGCAGCAGTAAATGTTGTATGGATTGCAATAGCAGTGGCGGGTTGAATATACAGTCATAGCAATGACAACAGGTTGTGGACGATGGTTGAGGAAGACAAAAACGTTGGCAGGGGCACGAACAGAGGTCGTTGGTGCGAAACGAGGGATGATATCATAGTGGTTGTTGGATTCAGATGACGACAATGGAGGCGACATGGTAGGGCTTCAACGGCGTACCGTGGTGGGGGCAGAGTGCACGTTGTGATGTAGTGCATTTTTCTTTTCTTTTCTTTTTTTGTTTATATGACTTTTATATTTATTTATTTATGTTATAAAAAATAAAAATAAAAATAAAAAATAAAAAATAAATCGTATTTTTTTTTATATATTCTATTTTTTTCTTCCTTTTTTTAAATATCTTTCAATTTTATTTTATTTTAGACATACCTTCTTTTTTTAATACTCTCTTTTTATTTTTATTTTTTCAATTATTTATTTTTTATAATTTTTTTCCCTGATTTTTTTCTTTAGATATATTCTCTATATGTATAATTTTTGTATATATGTATCATGTTTTTTTTCTTCTTTTTTTGAATTATTATTTTTTTATAACTTTTATTCTTATTTTTTATTAAAAAAAAATTACTCTTTTTTTCCCAATTTAACTTCCTTTTTTTCTTTTTTAATGACCAAGGGTCTCAATAACAATGTGCAACTGGAGAAGCTCCAACTCTATATAGTGAAACACTTAATTTCACAACAACAAGGTTGATGAAATGTTTGATGGCCAAGGGTTGGATCAGACTGGCTTTGCGCAGCAGTAGAGCGGCTAGAAGATCAAACAACTCTGATACCAATGTAACGAACAAAGTTTGTATACGCAGCAGACTACTTCAAAAGATCTGAAATATATAAACATCCATGATAGGACAATAACATGTTATAAAAGAATATTTCAATACAAGTGAGATGATTGAGTTACAAATGAGGATCTGCTTTAAATACCTAGGCAGTTACCCTTTCATGAATGGTCATGTCCTTAGGGACATGTCTCTTGATTAACTAATTACCACTTAATCAATTATTCCTTATTATTATATTAACATTTTATTCATACATATAGTATCTGCTCACAAACAAAGGGATAAATTACCTAAACCAACATAATGTAACTTCTAAACACCCATGCATTAAATTTTCACAGAAAATTAGACATGATGAACATGGAATACTAAGTAGTTTGTAGCAGTCATGACATTGCATCTATTCAGAAATATTGTATTGCACAAAATAGTACTTGCAATAAATCTGACAATATGAATGGTCTTGGATAAAAGCAATAAAACAATAATAGAGAACTTAGATGGTTCTTGCTCAATGCATTTTTATATTTAATATGAATTTCACAATAACAAAGTTATTCCTGACAATTGGCATTAACTGATAGCCATATCATTGGTTTACAATTATAAGGACATGGTCAGAAAACATACTCTGGAAACATCAGGCCAGCATCCACAATAATATACCGATCATAATGACCTACAAGCATACAATTCATCCCTATTTCCCCCAGACCTCCTAATGGCAAAACGCGTAAAGGTGGGCCTTCAGATCCTTCATGGAACTGCTCCAATTTACGATGTACTCCATCCTCAATGCTCCTTCGAGGACCTTCAAGGCTCCTAGAACTTTTTCGAGATTTATTATAATGTTGTGAATCTAGGACAAAGACACAGACTTGATTAGTAAGCATCTCTTACACCAAAAATATCATAATCAAATTGGTAAATTTCAAGGGATGAAACAAGCAGAAGAAATAAAAGCATGAACATCTTCATCAACTATAAAATTAGGCAATCTAACATGGGCACACATTTTTCAAATCAGAGGTGGCAGAGGGAGTGTGCATGCTATAAAGAAGAAGACAGCAATAAACACAAGAGGTGCAACTGTATGATAGCTACAAAAACCATTTTAGGACAATGACATGTAGAATAATCTAGATTCTTTGTAACAGATCTTTTTGTTTAAGGGTTACAAGCTAGATTATTTATGATGTAATGGCATCCTTAAAAATATGACCTATGTTAAGAAAAGAGCACAGTGGAAGTTATGGCATTGTTGTAATGATAGTTGTAAAGACATTGTGGAGATAGTGGCGTAGAGTAGCATCTGAAGTCAAGGAGCTACATACAGCATGTTGTAAGTTTTGGTCCAACTATACGAGGCAAAAAATCCAATGATTTTTCCCAGAATGTTATTTGTGTTTATTTTTATGGTTCTGCAATAGGATTATCAATTATGTGTTGCAACATTCTTTATTTATAAAAGAAACATCCAATAGATAGAATTTGGCAACAGTTGAGGCAGATTGTTACTTTGAAGTTCAGAATATGTGTATATCGTTGATAGAATCCTCTGTTTTTCCAAAGGTTTGGGGATGGGTGTAGAGGGGGCAACGAAAATGAGTTCAAAGGATGGATTGAGAGATAGCTCAAATTTTAGGGGATGGTGCAGGGGACTGCACAAGTCAAAACAAGGGGAATGTCTCTAAATATAGAGGGCAAAAAACTTTTCTTAATAATAATTAATCACAAATCAACATAATACAAGATTACAACTTGAAATGTAAATAGGTAAATCATTGTTTTTCTCATTACTAAATCAAAATAAAGATACAATGATACATCTATAAATCATTAGACCAAGGCTGCTTGGGAGCAGGAGCAGGGAGCGACATTTTCAAAATCTCCCAGGTCGAGAGCGATTTTGGGAACGAATTTTATACAATATATATATTTTTAATATTTTGATGCATATATGTCAACAAAAGCATGTAGAATGATGAATGAGTGATAAAAACATAAAAACATGGATTAAACCATATAACATCATTCATCTAGTAGTTAATAAGTTATACTTCGTCAACCACAGGTCCACAAGTTGCAACATCTCAATTTTCATCAGCCTTAAAGTTTCAAAGATTCAAAATTCAATATATTGTGAAATTTCCTTTATTGCAGCGACCAGAAATTAATCTTCTAACTTATGCAGTTTATTTGCTAAGTTACCAGGATTCGGATACGGATACGGATACGGATCCGGATCCGGATCCGGATTCGCTAGTTTTTTGAAAATCCAGGATCCGGATACGGCAAAAATACGGCAAGTACAAAAAATATAATAATATTAAAAAATATAATAAAATTAATAATAGACACAAAATATACACTTCTTAATATATTTTTGACTTGACATATCAAAATGTTAAAATGCATACCTCAATTACTTCTCTATAACTTTTTTTTGTCTTAATCATTTAAAAAAATTATATTATGCACTAGTATATCTATATTTTAAGATTATTAAGACAAAACTAAATTTAAAATTATATCTATATATCTATATGTATATTTAAATTTGTATAAATTTTATATATCATTTAAATTTTTAAATTAATTAATAAAAATTAGAATAAAATATATATTAAAATAAAATATTTATGTACAAATTCCAATCTATAAGTCAAAACTAAATTATAAATAAAAAGAAATATAATTTAAAAAATACATGCCTATATTTTAAGTCTATTAAGATCCCAATTTATAAATCATCGTACAATTAATCAAATTTTTTCCATAAAACTTTACAATTATTTATTTATATATTAAAATCAAGCTAAAGTTAATCAATTTTTTTCGATTTAACTGTACAATTATAAAAATAAAATTATATTTACGTTCATTCAAAATTTACAGAGCGCCTTCCGTTAAAATGAGACCAGAGATTTGCTCGACCATGAGAAGACATCCCGCTTTCTCTCACCACCATTAATTAATTGATTACTTTTTCGTATCATTATGCACCAAACCCTAGTCCAAAAAGTTTTTGGGACACGCTATGCATTTATGATATAAATGTTCAGAGTTTATTATTGATGCAACCCGTTTGTATGAAAGCTTTGGATTGATTTTAACAAAAACGACCACGCCCTTCCCAAAAGGGAATAAAAACGTTTCTGTTTATTGATGCTGTTTATCTAAACGTTTCTTCTCCCGCTTCAACGTCTAAAGCCATTAATGTGACAGACAAAGTTTTCATTAAAATGCATACTTGCAAATGGACTTTGTAACAATGCGATTTTACCAATAAATTCTAACTATCAATTGGAACCCGAAGTACTAAAGAGTTATTGTCCTTTTATTTCATTAATCGTAGTTTTAAGCATATCTAAAGCATACATTGCGGAGATGATGTGCCAGACATTACATGGCCACAGCTCTAATCTGTAACCCAATTAAAAACCCCATCGCTGAATATCGGCCTCAGAGAAAGTGACGAAAATGAAGTCTTAGATCGCAATCATCTCGCCACAGACTTAGTGTTTTGACATTGAAAATATATATATGATACGTGACGTGGAAACAATTATGGTATATACTATATAGGAAGGAATACAGATGGCTAGTTAAATTTCGCTCAGCGTCATATTCAATGGTGCGAGGGAGGAGGCTGGCCGTGACCTATACCTGGACTATGATCCATCACATCATCTGCCGCCTTCACGTTTTCGTTCATACTTCTCAAGAATAAAATAATATTTTACTTCGGCGAGACATGTCGACAGAGGAGAAACCACGCACTGCTGGAAACTCCCTGGAAAATGTTCTCAACGCGATGAAAAGCCGGTTCTTGGACGTATTTAGGCGGATCCGGATCCGAATCCGGATCAGATCCGTGGATCCGTGGATCCTGTACCCCAGAGGGCTGGATCCGGTAACTTAGTTTATTTGTCTTCAGAAATTATTACGGAAAATAACGATTAATTCACTACTGCAATATTCACAAATAAAAATTTAGGAAGGGAGAAAATAATGCACACACAAAATTATGGACGCCAACATTTTTGGATAATAGTCCCTGGAAAAACCCCAGTGTGGGGAAAACTAGTTCAGCAGATGAGGGGTTTATTATTATTAATCTTCAGCAATTTGAGAGTACAGGTGCTTGCCTGATAATGGCAAAGCTCTGGCAAAATAATCTAGAAACGGACAGTATCCTCTGCAAATCAAATCGGCCTCCTCCTAGCCTACTCACACTCCTCTTGGCAATTCGCACTGCTAACTAGAAATTTGCACTGGCTTCTAAGGGAAATTCGCTCAACCTCTAGAAATCACTTCCTGGAAGTAACACTGCCTCCAATACTTTGCTTGACCCACTCGCTCTTCCTCAGAGCAATAGATCTGGCACTAGCACACTGAAACAAGCTCCTATCTGCAACTCGACTAGCTGACTGGCTAACTCACACCACTGATTCAACCTCCCTTTATGCAAATAAAATCGATCTCCTTCTTGCCTCTAGAAACTGGAAATCACTGTGGAAATCTTCTCCAGAATTCTTCTCCCAAATCTTTGTTAAAACTCCACTGTTGGTGTCTTCCTCTGCTTCAACTATGCCCTTGCTAATTCAATGCAACTTGATAAGTCGTTGCAACTGCTCAAGTGTGTCTCTGCAAACCCCATCAACTTGCTCTTATAATCTCTCGTTGAGAAATCAATGGCCATGATCTAATCACAATCAATGGCTATGATCATCTTGACCCCATCAAGTGACTTTTCCGGAAGTCTCTAGAGCAAAATCGATTTTCCTCAATTAATTAGATTTAATTAACCAGACTTCCTAAGTTAGACTTAGGGAAATATTAATAATTGGCTAATTAATCTAATTGAGGTGTTTTCTCGCGAAACCTTTTTTGGTTATTGGAGAAAACGTGTTTCTTAGCGTCATAGACACCATAGGGACTAGAACACCTATTACTGCTACTAAAAACTAACATATATAACATTTGTCATCACTAAAGTTGTACTTGTAACCATTACGAGTAACCAAACTATAACAAAGAATATCAAAGTTTCAAATATGAAACGAAACGTTTCATGAAGCATCATATTCATAATTCATTACCAATGAGTTATAAATGCCAACTTCAAACTTCAAACTTAAATTATCATATATATTGTTTACAAAAAATACCATAATAAATATGAAAGAGTTAATAGTTATAAAAAGTGCTACAAAGTACAAACTAGAAAAGACATGAAAATCTATACTCTAAAATTTCTTATTTCCACAAGAAACTTATATTTTCTTCAAGGATCCATGAGCAATGGGAGTCTCCTCTCGCATAGTGGGACGACCACGTCCAGAACCAAAGGCACATGACCACCACGTAATGTTGCAGATGGAGGTGGCGACAACCGTGCAACTTCAACACTGCTAGTGGATGATGGCGGTGGCATGGTTGCTATTGTCGTAGTTGCTTCTTCATCATCTTGCAAAAGCTCTACTTCCAATTCTTCTAAATGTATAGCTCCATCCTCCAAATTATCCTTCTTTAGGTTGTTGTCTCAAGTCATATATGATCTATCAGCACAAGCTCGCTCACAATAATGTGTCAACAACCTCAAGTTATAGTGCACAAAAACCAAGCTTTATCCCCAGTTTTCATTGAGGCAGTTTCTTCTCACATTATGGATGAAGTTATAGGTGCTCCAACACCTCTCTGCAGAAGAAGTACTAGCGACCTGTGAAAGCACTTTTATTGCCAATTTTGCCAAAGGTCCCCGAGAGCCATACATATTCCACCATTCAACAAGATTCATTCTATCCCTATCTTTGACTGCATGCAAAGAACCAAACGCTCCAATTTGACTGAAGTATTTGCCTAATTCTCCACACAATCTAGCACACTCCTCCCCGTCAGGGACCAGCTTGACTAACTTTGCCATATACCCAACTTGTACCTCTGGATCTATATGGGGTTTGATCCTAATCAACACCCCCAGGTGCATGTTTGCCCAGCCACGATGGAGAGAAGTATGTTGGCATAAGGATATACACCAAGGCATGTAGTGGAACATTAAGTTTATCCCACCATGCACACATATTTGTGAATATGACCATACAAGATGGGATATTTCGGCTTAACAATATCTTTTATCTACCCCAACATGTTATTTATTTGTTCATACACCTCCCCAATCACTAGTGCATTTGTATCTGCAAAACGAATCATGCTTTAAATGGGCTTGGTGTATTGAAAAACATCCCTCACACTTGCCCAAAACCGACCATCAAGAGTGGTGTCCTCCACCTCCCTGTCAGTTGTGGTTGCAGCCCTATCCTTTAATACCTGCCAATGTGGACTTGATACCATGCTAGCCAATGTCTCTATTACCTTCAAAAGGCACTTGAAGGTGAGGTAATAGCTAGCAAATCTAGGCTTCGCAAGCTTCAATAGCTCCAACCTTGAGTGATTGTGGAAAAGGTCATGGGCATTGCTATGATTGGTAATAAATTTTATCATTTCCTTGCCTCCCTTGAACAATTCACCAATCCATCTGTATTGAGGTTTCTTCATCTTAATAATGTCTTGCATCAAAAGGTTCATTATGTGAACCAGACACCCAGACCAATATATGTTGGGGTATTTATCATCAATGATTACTCTTGTTGCCTTACAATTAGAAGCATTACCAGTGATGACTTGGATGACATTGTATGGCCCAATACTTTCAATTGTTTGAATCAATGGTGGTGCAATGTTGATGGCGATCTTGAACTTTTCTAAGTAATTGTGTGACTAAAGGAAGACTGCACCAGTACCAGACACACGAAGAACATTTATCAATGGCTTGCATTTTACATTTGTCCGGCCATCAGATACAATGGATACCCCATATTCATTCCAAGCATTTGTGAATTTACCCAAAGCATTCATTATTTTGGCTTTTTCACGATCAAGTCTCACGATTCTATGTTATGAAACCAGCTCAAGAAAAGATAGAAAAGATAGATCAATGCCTTAGAATTCAGCCTCTTCGAGGGGGCAACCTCCTTTACATTACATAAATGAACAATTCTTGGATGATACAATGACAAAGCCTCCTTTCTTTATATAGGAGTCTAAGGAGTCACAATATAACCCAGCCGACCTAACAATAATAATATAAAGCCACAAAAATAACAATAGAGGGATTCTATGGGCTACAGTAATAACAATATGGGGGCAATAAGGGCACAACAATATTAATAAGGGGTATAACTACCATAGTAATGGGGTAATCACTAGTATTATAGGGACCCAACAATATGATTCAAGAATTTTTAAGAATTGGGTTCTAATATTTATTATAGCTGAAACCCTCCAAGGTTTAATCACTCACTTGCACCGTGTCTTTAGGTGTTTCATTTATCATTTTTCTTTGAGGATATTCCTTATAAATCCATTAAATGTGTTAACCAAAAGAATAGTGTAACCTAATTGTATTGTCCTTTTACAATTGATTATTGTAGATATCGTTGTCTCTGTAATGTATTGAGATGAATCTATAAGGAAGAGTTCTTCTTTTATTTTATTTTTTCTTCAACGCTTTGATTCCAGTTGTCTCGGTCAATTTCCATGTGATAACTTCACTCTCTATTACCTCCCAGATGTTGGAATTAGGGTAAGACTCTACTTTATTTCTTCTTGATAATTTTGTTGGTTTATGGATTATTTCCTTGTTGTTAATTTTGCTGATTGAAAAAATTATAGAGGAAAACTATTGCACATGACAATAACCTCTTACATTTGAATACTTCATTTCTTTATAAATTTTAAAGTATCGATTTTGAAGTTTATCCTTCATTATTTTTATTTTTCGTATCTAAACTCAACGTTATGAATTCCTCATGGTACATTTTCTTCTCAAAGCGTATATTTCTTTTGGGGATTTCGACAACAAATTTGGTTTTTT
The DNA here is from genome assembly GCA_000404065.3 of Pinus taeda. Classification (NCBI taxonomy): domain Eukaryota; kingdom Viridiplantae; phylum Streptophyta; class Pinopsida; order Pinales; family Pinaceae; genus Pinus; species Pinus taeda. Next base: position 104,253 of record APFE030337003.1, read on the forward strand.
TTTTTACTTCTTCTCGTTGAACCACATACTAGTTTCATCTCCAACTTCCAGGTTGGAATATTCACTTCCACTATGCTGATTTGTGGTTTCACACATGTAGATTTGATGTATTGGTTTTGAGCTGTCTATATAATTTTAGTATAGCAAGAATCCCCAGTTTATTTTCTCAGGGAACACTGAGGTGCTAAAGCTATAAATGGCACACTTTTCATAATATTAAGGGCAATACTTTTATAATAACCTTTCGTTCTAAAATTTTACGAACTAATAATCCATATGACAGAGCATCTTCCTCAGTAGTTCGTAAAACATTATGAGTTTGTAAAATTAACCAAGCACGTTCTTCCCTATCATAAATTGTTGATACCAGCTCCCCCCGAGCTAATATGTCTTGACTTTGAGAATTAACAACCTCATTAATTCCTGAGTGGTTTGTTTATAATTTTCCTTCCTAATAGATTTTAGCAATGTCCCTCTTTTAGGTTTGCCAACCCATTTGACTAGGGCTTTTATTTTTTTCAAAAAATATTGTTTCCTTTTTCTTTAAAACTTGTATTTTTCTCCCACGATGATTTATTACACTCAGACATAGTATGATTCTCCAACTAAGTGATTTAATATGACATTTCTCTCCATCAAATTGAATCAATTCTTTTGTTTTCCTTCACTGATGGATTTTTAGGAGAGTTTAAGGGAAGATTCATCTTGGACTTAACGAGCAAAAACCACTTCAAAAGTGGCAAGAAATATTCTAACTCTAGTGCTCTTTTCCTAAGTAGTTTACAACATTTTTATTTATTATTAATAATTAATTGATTACATAACAATAAATAAATCAACCAAATCATCTCAAAAGTTTCAACATTACATCCCTAGCCATCCAGTCTAAAAAAGTCGATGTCTAAAATTGTCAACATTAACATAGAAAATGTAAGATTGTTACATATTCCCCCCCTTTTTATTCAACACCATCCTCATGTTGGATGTCCAAGTCTTTTGCTTTTGTAACAGTGATGGAAAGGCCTCCCATATTTTGTCTTCCATCTCCCAGGTGGCCTCATTGAGTGTAAACTGTTTACAATGCACATTAACCTAAGGAATGGCTCGATTCCAAAGCAAGGTCCACCTCCAATCTAATATGCAAAGTGGCTCTAGTTTGAAATATCCTTTTGGTTCCAACCATATCAATTTCCACCCAATTATATGAGAATTATGATGGACATATTATTTTTAGAAACATATATGAAAAACATTGTGTACTTTTATGTGGCTGGGAAATGCCAACTAATATGCTATTGGTCAAACCCTGTCTAAAAGTTTGAAATGCCAACATGACCATGGAGGTAATTTAGCATAGGTCCCTATCCTCAAGGTGAATTTCCTTGGTTTAAATATTATGTATAGATGCTCTTTGACCTTAAATTCCATATGGGTTCTTCTTTGGTCAGCATAAATTTTTCATCTCCCCTCTGCAATTTTTATGTTCTACCTATTTTTTTGCACTATTTATTCCATTTCCTAAAATACATATGGTCCCAAGATGAGCCTATCTTCGGGCTAACTCTAGCTGAAAGGTGTGTGGCATTTCCTTGCATACAATATTTCAAAGGGACTCCTCTTTATAGAGGCTTCATAATTGTTGTTAAATGAAAATTCTTCTAGCTATTGGAAATATTCCAACTTCATAGGTTTGTCCCTAACATGCATTCTTAACATGTCCTCTATAATTTTGTTGGTCCTCTCTATATATCCATCAGTTTGGGGGTGATAAGTTGTACTGGAATTAAGTTAAGAACCCATCCATCCAAACAAAGCCTTCTAAAATTTGGAAGTGAATTTAGAATCCCTGTCAGATATTTCCATCTTTTGTACCACATGCAATCAAAAAATCTTCTTCATAAAAATGTTTGGAAATTGAGTTCTCCGAAATTTAGACTTTACGGGTATAAAGTGTGTTGCGTTTATTAATTTTTTGTGACCACCATGAAATAATAATGATGTCATCTTGTTCTTAGACATCCTATAATAAAATATAATTAAATGAATTCCCATCCCAATTCTGAAATGCATAGTGGATTTAATAGTCCAACTAGGTGTTGTTCTACCTCACCTGCTGATAGTTTAGACATTTGGAAAAATATTCTGCTACTTCATTTTCATACCAGGCCAATAAAACTCATTTCTTAGTGAATTTATCATGTTCTTATAACTTTGGTCTCCAAATTATGGCTTGTTTTGATGCTAATTCTATATCAACTCTTTTAAAGCACTTGCATTTGGAATGTACAATCTATTTCTATATGTTCATAATTTTCCTGAATTTTAATCATATCTGGAAACTTCTATTTGTTACAATTTTTAGTAAATTTCCTGATAAATTTGATCCTCCTGTGTTGAATTCATGACATTCTCAACAAAACTATAATGACGTCTCTAACAAAAATTTCCATAAGTTAATTTGTTCTTCTACTTAAAGCATCTCGTAGTTTATCTTCTTTACCCTTAATATGTTTAATATCAAATTCAAATTCACTGAGAAATCTATCCACCTAGATTGTCTAACATTAATATATATCTCGATGAAAATATATTTTATGTTAATGTGATCTATCATCAATGTTAACTTTTTAGCCAACAAGTAGTGTCTCCACATTTTTAAGGCATGTATTACAACAAACAACTCAAAGTCGTACACTGCATAGTTCTTTTCATCTGGATTTTGTTTCCTATATTCATAGGCCACGGCAAATTTATCTTCCATGAAGACTCCATGTAAACCCTCCAAACAACTATCTTCTCATACAAAAGATTCCTTTTCTAGATTTGCATTTATCAAAATAGGTGTTACTATTAATAAATGTTTTAGTTTGTCAAAACATTCCTAATACTTGGTTGTTCACACAAATTTTGTTCATTCCTTTTGTAATGAAGTGATAGGATATGCCGGTTTTCAAAAAACTTCAATGGACCTTTTGTAGTATCCTGTAATTCCCATATAGGATCAAACATCTGACACATCCTTAGTTATGGGCAAGCTTAAAATGGCCCTAACGTTTTCTGGATCAATAGAAAATCCCTCTTTTGAAATTTAATAGACCATATATTGTATTTTATCTTTGTAGAACTCAAATTTACTAAATTTTTCATACAATTGATGCTCTCTCAAATTTTGTAGCACAAGTCTCAAATATTCTTTATGCTCCTCCTCATTTTTGGAAAACACTAGAATCTCATCTATAAATACCAACACAAATTTATGAAGTTACTTAGTAAACACGTTGTTCATTAAACACATAAATGATGTCAGTGCATTGGTGGTGCATTGGCAAGAACAAAAGGTAACACTTCAAATTCATAGTGACCATATGTGGTTCGAAGGGTTTTTTTTTTAATGTCTTCATCCTTTAATCTTAATTGTTGATACCTAGTTCTCAAATCAATTTTTGGAATATGGTTTTTCCTCTTACGTTATCAAATAGATCATGAATCCAAGGTAGTGGGAATTTGTTTTTAATGGTCAAGTTATTTAATTGTCAGTAATTTATCCACATTCTAAATGTTCGATCCTTCTTCTCCACAAATAGCACTCAGGCTCTGGTGAAACACAAGGTCTAATATAGCCTTTATTGAAAACTTCCTGCAACTACATTTTCAGTTCTAATAAATTTGGAATAATCATTTAGTAAGGCACTATAGAGACTAAGGTAGATCATAGCACTAGATAAATGGAGAAATTTATGTCTATGTTGGGAGGTAGACCTCGAACCTCTTCTGTAATAACATCCTTAAAGTCTGTAATAATTGGAAATTTATCTATGTTTTGGTTTTTTGTTTTCTGATCATTTGCTTCAACACTCACAACAAATAGTTGACACCCTTTTCTGGAACTCTTTTTCAATTGTAATGCTAAAATACTTCTAACACAAATTGGTTTTCGATTTCCTTTTATTAATTTGATTTTTTCTTCTTGATTTACACAACTCACTATTTTCTCTAACCAGGTTATTACCAATTTGTGTTTTCCCATCCAATCCATACCTATTAACACAACATATGAACCTAAAGGAAGTATATTTTAGTTAACTTCAATGGGATAGCCATTTAAATCTATGGGACACTATTTTGCATGGATAGTTACCTTCCTTTTTGCGTCAGTTTCTAACTATACCAACCTTGTGTTCTTAAATTTTTCAGTGTTTAACTTAAATTTTTATGTAATTTGATGATTAATATAACTAAGAGTAGGCCCTCGGTCAATTAAGACATAGACAAGATGGTTCAAAATAGTACCTTGAATCTTGATAATAGTGGATTGGTGATCGACTTATTTATCTGTGAGTGCTACAACTATCTTCATGATATTCCTTGCAATATCATTTACTATTTCTGCATCATTTATTGCTTATATGTTTTGAATATAACAAACTTCGTGCAAAACAATCACTTAACAAGTGAGGTTCTCCACAACCCTCACATTTCAAAGGTTCTCTTCCGTTGATCCCATCTGTCTTTTTATTATTTAGATCAACTGGTTTGGACCCAATTTGAGATTGTGCATCCTCAGTTGAATTACCTCTTTTGAATTTCTTCCATTATTGGTCCCTTCCAAAAATTTTGAGATATGCAAAACTTTTGTCTTTTTGTCACCACTGTAAATTTATTTTTGTCCTTATATTACCAAGATTTTCAGTGTTCTTCTATAATTTTAAACTATTGATAACATAGTCTTTCTTTCCTAACTGCCTCGTCCATTATTTTATTATTTTCAAACCCTATCCTTTATTTATAAGAAATCGATAAGTAATTTAAAAGCCTTTGCACCTTGGCTTTCTCTTCCTTGATATAGGGAGCATAACATAAAAAATTGCTGAATTTAGAGCAAAAACCGTCCATACATAATTGTCCCAGTATTAACTAATGAAGTTTCATTTCCTGATCATCATAGTATCATTCCAATAAATATCTAGACTTGATTTTTTCTTGAACTCTTGCCAAGAAACCGTCTTTTCTTTCAACATGTGCACTATTTTGACCTCCTCCCAAGTAAGAGTACCTTTCCCCTTTAGCTAATGAATGGTCAATCTAGCCTTCAAATTACTCTCATACTCATAAAGTTGGCATTACTTTGAGATATTGAGAAGCCATGCTTCTGCATCCTCCTCCTTCTCACCATCAAAAGTAGGGGGTTTTATTTTTTTGAGCTCCCCTTGCAACTCTACTTTCTTATTCCTTTTCTATTTCTTGAAATGTGTTTTGTTTTATTCATCCCCACATTCAAAATTTTCTATTTTTATCTCAACAATTTTTTTTTTCATGGTTCTATTTTTTCTCCATCTCCCATTGTCTCTACTGGCCTGTGACTAGATTTTTTAGTTAGATGTTTTACTATCCTTTATTGTTCTTCACTACCCTTCAACATCAATTCATGAATGGTTATGATGTGAGACAAATATTCTTGTCAAATACTCAGGATCTCTATAAATTGAGTTGTTGGTGGGTTATTTGCTCCTCCTAACTCCACATAGATTCCTTCTCCCTATACCTTAGGTATATTAAAGTCATCCACCATTCTATCCTGTAAATTTTCTAAATGTAGCATTAAGCATGTTCTTTTCTCAATTCTTGGGATTAACAATTTCAAAAATTAAGAAAAAATAAAAAATCGAGAACAGTGACTGAGCACGAGATTTCTGCACCACTTGTTTACAACCAAAGGCCCTAATTCACTACACGCAAACAATTGGCTTCAAATTTATTTAGAGATTTCCAAACTTATAACTATCTATCAAATTTTAGCATCATGGAGATCTGTCAAAATTTAATTATGGTTCAACGGTTAGGGTAGGAATTGTATCCCCATCGCTCAAAAACTGATTTAAATAAATCTTCGGCCTTTTCTAAAGATGAGGGGGGTTCGAATCTACCAGAAAAGTGGATTCTAGAGATCGTTTAAAATTATATTTTTTTGTCACCTCTGCATCCTGCTGAAGGGGGCTTTTTGTAGAGGTCTTTGGGAATTACGCTACTGTAATTATTTAGTATATTTTATGAGAAATGGAGAGGTTTTGGAGTTGTGATAAGGAGTGTTGATGCACCATATTAATTTGATTTCTTGTAATGGTTCAAGGCTTCAAATGGAATGAATGTATGAAGGTATTGGAGTGAATAATACTCAATTTTTATTTCTTAGCACTACCATATTTTACTTGTGAATTTAATAAATTTAATATTATTTTTCCTTGTTTATTTTATTCTAGATAAAATTATGCAAGGTGGTCTCTGGTGAATGCATTAACACCAAATATATTATTTAATATAAGCTCAACCATTCCAAATAAGTGATCCAAGTAAGCTTTCATTAATATGAATAGTTTCTTAAACTAGCTTCATATCAATCGAGTTTGTGTTGTTCAAATCGTATACATGCCTTCCATATGGTAACCTCAGTTGATACTGTAATTTTTCATGAATTAAGTCACAATCAGTTGAAATTTATTTCAATCTTAACCTAAGAGAATATGCACAAGTTTCTTGAATCCGAGATCAAATTATTAAAACGTGTTTCATTATTTCAGCATGAATGTGTTAATTGTATTTTGTTATCAGTGAGGCTTTTAACTTCGTCTGAATCTATACTAGTGGGTTCTCTCACTATGACTGAGACACAAAGGCAAAAGGCCTTCTCATGTTTATTCTTGACAACTATTGCCGGTTCTTTAAGTCAAACCTGAATTGTTTAACTTGGGTTATTAATGCAACCTCAATCAATGCCACTTGGTTCTTTGAATATAAGCTCAAGTCAGAAGTTAAGAACATGAGAACTTTTTAGAAAATCTGATTCAATACAAAAAAAATTCTTTGAATTTAAGCTGATGTCAGAAGTTAAGATCATGAGATTTTTTCAGAAAATCTGAGTCAATACAATTAGCTTCTTTGAAATCAACCTTAAAACTAAGCCTGTATCAATAGCTATGGTTTCCTTCATCTAACCTAAATCATTTATAATGTGAACAAAATTCTTAACCTTAGGTTGTCTAGCACTTCTACCGATTTCTTATAATTGAAGTAAAACTAAGTATGTTTAATAGAAGCTTGTGTGAGAAATTGTGATTCTCAGAATCAATGTTGCTACTAAAAATGTCCTTGAATATGATTTTTTCCCTACATCAGAATGATCTAAATTTATTTTTTGAATAGGTACACCCAACGTTTTCTGATGAAGAAGAAATGGTCCTTTTCAAATCGATCAATTATCACAAACTCTCTTTTCAATCAAGTAAACTCATTGCACAAAATTCTAGATTTCCATCGAGAACAGAAATACAACTCCTATTGTTGCAAAAAGAAAAGCTAAGAAGCACACATGATAGTTATTATGTGAAAATTTCATATTCCTTTCATTCCAATAATTATAGTGGGATGCGTTCTCCCCATGAAGAAGAAATCACACGTAGGAGTTTAGTGATTTCATACTCAAAAGAGCTTGATTATAGTACTGTGATTTGTGAGGAAAATCAAGAGTTCAAGGAACAGCTACAGGGGATGCAGTGGAGATTGAGGCAGTTGGGGAAAGTTTGCAAAAAATTTCATTCTTAAATGTCAAGACTCACTAATGTCAAAATTAAAAACAATGTTAGCCACACCAGCCATAGATTAGAAAATATTTGTACACGATAAGGAATAAAAGAAATGTAATTCAATTTGAACATGAATGAATAATTCATGTTGTACCATAAATATAACATGCAGGAAACTGTTGGATTGGTTAAACAATGTATATTTGACAAAATTATTTATTTAGAATATTGTTAGAGAGATACAATTGTCTTCAATTTCTCATGCCAGCATGGTTCCTCTAATCTAATATCTTAATGCTTAATTGATGTTTTCCTTTTGTTACATAGTGACATGTTAGTTAACCAAATGATACAGGAAAAACAGGTTACAGTAGGAGAATCACTGTCAGCTACTTTTTTAGCACTCATATCTGTATCTATTCTATTTCTCCTTAAAGCATTCTTGTTGTTTCGCTTGAAGGGTTCAATATATTGTTTATTGCAGGGTTGAATATGTTCACGCATCATTTCACCATGAAAATATATACACACGGATACACTGGACCCGTTCGACACATACACACAGATCTGCCACAATCTTTATCAAATTACTCACAGCGAAGAATGATTCTCTTCGGCCCAGAATGTGTACTCAACATGAATTCCTTCATTCCCCCTTTCAGTATTAAATTTGAATGGATTGAAAAAAGGACAATACCCATTTTAGAAAAGAGGAAAAAAAGGGAAAGTCATAGCTGTAAGATTGAAATTGGGGAAGCTTATACCAATATATTAGAAAGTTGGATTTGAGATTTGAAATCCAATGTATGTTAGAGATTTTAATTTTTCAATGGTTTCCCTCACCAGTTTTTGGTACTCAATGGTGATAATAGCAGGATTTTGGAACTTGGTCCCTCTCTAGATGTTGGAAATGGTGAGGGGATCACTGGAATCATGGCAGGATAAATTCAATGCTTACAAGTTTTTGAGGATTCCTTGGCTCTATTGCTATGATGGCGTGTAGGAGAATGGATTATATAATAATTTCAGTACCTAATTCAGTGCCCTGAGAGGTTATGTGGATACTCATTGTGCTAATTTTTATAGTGCTAACAATTCAAATGATATGTTTATTTCATTAGAGGCGGGTCAGAGTGTGGAGGACATGATTTTAGGTATCAGTTTGTGGGGGATACATGAGGTGAAGAAGAAGGATAGTGAGGTGATCCATAAGAGGGATAAGGTTGTTGTTCTAAGACTCTATGCAGGTTGTTATAGAGGAAGTCGATCACAGGAAGAAAGAGCTCAAGCTATATAAAAACATAAAGGATTCATTTGTTGACTCACCTTGTTGTGGTTTTACATATTTATCTATCGATTTTCTATGTATCTGTTATTTTGGTACAATTTCTCTTTCTTCTCCCTCTCAATTCAGTTGTTCTCTCCCCTGCTTTTGGTCTCACCTCTTTAAGATTTTTGTCTCTTCTTAAAGTTTAATTTATCCACTAGAGTTACAAAAGATGTAAGTAAGAGTGGGTTTCAACAAGTTTTTACGCTTTGAGCAAGAAAATTTCATCAATCGAGGCACTTCTCCTTCGATTTTCATATGGACCAGCTAATTGTAACACCTGAAATTCACATGTACAGCTGAAATGGTGGTGGTTGCAATGATGAATTTCTTCGACAAAAACATCGAAAAAATTGTTATCATGGCCATCAATTGAACATGAGGCTTATGGGGAATGTGCATATGCACCTCTTTCTCAATAGATGGCCATGATAACAAATTTCCATTGTTGTTGTGGAACACGTTCATGATTCCCACAACCATTTGTTAGATGGTGAGGGACAATGTACATGAGAATCTATGGTGTTATGGTGAACCTCCCATGTGCATATGAAAGGAGTTTGTTTCTATTGAGAATTTTTTCTTAATGAAAGATTCAACATGTATTGAAACTCACTGTGTACTCACATGTTTTTTAACTATGGTGGATAAAATGCACTGTAGGATGCCAAGAAAGAAAGAGAACAAATAAAAAATAAAGATATTCGACAAACTTAAACATACTTTAAAGAGATGAGATGGAAGCTGGAGGAAAGAGAAACCAAATGTGGAGGGAGAAGGAAGAGAAGTTGTACTAAAATAACACTTACAATAAACTTGAATGATAAAGAAGTAAAACCAGAACTTGGTGAGTTAGCAAATGAAAGAGACTCCTAGTAGATTTCAATGATAATGAGCAAAAAAGTGAATCTTTTCTAAGAGCTCAAAATACACTCCTAGTATTCACATGGAAAAATTAGATATGTTGTGAAAAAGGAAGATGTGAGTCTAAAAGGATAGTAAAAGATTAATGGTGATATCTCGAAAGATGCAGGAAAATTCTTTTCTACATAATGTATATTTGTATCCCTATATTCATGTAACAAAAATTTTCAGCATGAAAATAGATTGAAATATAAAAGAATTGAAGATTTTACTGATGCCTAGAAAGTTATAGCAAACTGTAATATTAAACAAAAAAATCCTAGTAGGATAATCTAATTTTTTATCTGAATTTCTTTCCAGGTAGAGGTAGAATTATACCAGAGGATAGTACTGAATTTTTTATTGGTAAAGAGAAGATTATGACTAAATGTAAACTTGAAAGAACACATTCAAATATGAAGAGAAAGGATGGAAATATTTCATCACCATGATCTCAATTCTTTGCCAATTCAGTTAGATGATAGTGCAGATATTATTGAAAATGTGAAGGATAGTAATAACTGGCTTGAGGCAGAGTAAGAGCTACAAATTCCTTCATATGAATAACCTAGAAAAGGATGTAGACTACCCTTGATTACTGGAGAAATCATGATTCCTCATGAAAAAGGTTGTGATGTTCACTTTGATGGCAAAGTGTTGCATCATTATGTTGTGGAGGCAATCTTAGGAGCATTAGGTCTACCTACTTCTATTACTCTACCTACACTGTGAAATGTATCTAGCAAAATATTGCATGTCTCTGTATCTGGAGGGCACACTTCAAACTCAAACTGATTAAAGCCCTTCATAGGTTCATTAATATTACCATACCTACATAAAATATTTATAAATACACTATAAATGTCATTATCTGCATTGTAATCCTTGTCAAGCAATAAGCTAACGATCATATATTCTTCATGCACCTGCTCCTTTAAACAAAAGCATTGATCAAGACACTGCAAGTATTGATATCAAATAAGAAAACTTATTTTATTATTTCATGTAAAAATGTTTATTACTCATAATATTTGGCCTTTCATAGATAAGTCCTCAATTAAAGTCTTGCTTGTATCAAAGCTCATGCACCTCTCTATTTTTCAGTACATGATCAAGGAATGTAGTTGCTTCATGCAACATGCCCTCTACATGTAACAAACTCTCTGTATAAAGGGAATTAAATACATGTATAGATAGAAATATCAGTGCATTTCCCACTTTATACATTCCATCCAGGTGTTTTTAACAACAATCATTGTACCAATTATAGAATATTTATGAGAAACATTCAATCTGTTGAACTCAAAATGCACGCTTCTCAATTTGTCTATATCATTTTCATTTTCCTCAATAAAGGCTTCATTATAATATTCTCTATTGTAGTATACTACCCTAGGAAGTACAACCAAATTTGTTTTTTTAGTCATCTAAATCGGCAAGAAAATTTTTCCATATTCACAAATTTGTAGCCAAATGGCCAACCCAAATGGATGCATATCTGGAACATATTCTTTCATCTCCAACATATTTAGATTCTCATTCTTACCATCTGTATCTTCATGTTGACACTCTATTCTACTTACTGCAACTAGCATGTAGTTGCAAAGGCCTTCCACATACTAAGGTATTGTTGATGAGAGTATAAGAATATCCTTTGGTTGAGAATTAATATTTGTTTCCCGTCCTCTCTCCTATATCATATCCTCCCTCAAATCCACATTCTGTTTACTAGCACTACAAATTTAGATGGTTGTAGATTTATTTATTTATTTATTTTATTTATATATATATATATATATATATATATATATATATATATATATATATATTTTATAGCTGCATATGGAGCTTCAAAGATGGATTTAAGAGTATTTTGGAGTTCATCGCTCATTTATTCTATGGGAGGTGTAATAAGAAGTTCAAGGTATTTTTCTATGGACTCAAACATCTGTAGGATAAATTTAACCTCAAAAGAAAATTACACACCTTTTCTTGTTGAATTCATTGTGATGTGCATGACCTAACCTCACAATTTTTTTCAATGTTAGAAAGAAGAGGAATTTTGCATTGCACTTACACTAAACAACTCATTGATTGATTACCTCTTCATTAAAATTGAGGCCTTCATGTAGATGCCCAATACCATTAGTCAATACAAAATGAAATTTTTTGAAGATAACATTTCACACATGTAATCAAAGCACGAGAGATTTGAGGATTTCTCCACTTGAAGGACTCTACAATTAAATCGTTGCAAATATGGTCCCAAGTTTATCTTCTTGCAGTCCATCATTGAGCTCTCTTTAGAAAAAAAAATTGTCAAACATCCCACCGTAGTCTTTTTTCATATCTTACTGGTGGATTTAGAAGAAAAGTTAACTATAAGAAAGGAAATTTATGGCTACTTCAGGATATCCTTATTCTAGATGAAGATGATGATATTGAACCCCAGCTAATACAAAGAAAACTTGTACAACAGAATAGGCTAGGGTGCATATAAGCTCAATCATGGAAGTCTCCTGCAAAAGGAGAAACCTTTGGTGTTGAATATTTTCCTTCAGAAATTGTTAACTATAATCTGAATTTGCACAAGACTGTAAAGAAACTAAATCACATAAGACTGAAAGTGCCTCTCCTTACAGTAGGATGGAGATTTTGATTCAAATATCATAGGGGGAATCATGATGTTTGTTATATTTCCCCTACATGTCAAAATTACTATTCTATTTTACGAGCATGTTTGGTATGGAAGAAAAAACAAAACATTCAAGGAGTAATAGATGGAAATCATGATGATAATGTGGAGGCTAACAAGTCAAGAAAATTATTTTGGGGGTTGTTTCTTCATTTCCTCTTGCAGAAAGCTAGGGCGTGGACTGCAAGAAACATGTATTCAAACGTTGTATGTCCAAAGAGGTTAAGAAGAGTTTATAGGTTTATGGAAGTAGTAAAACAATAAAACAACAATAATGGTAAAACAATAAAACAACAATAATGGTAAAACAATAAAACAACAATAATGAAATTGTCCAGGATGCTTTGAAAACTAACATAGGACTAAAGATAGAGCATTGAGCAGGAAAATGTGATGAGAAGTGCAAGCACACAATGACTGAAACTCAAAAAGTCAAGGTAAGGTCTACTAGAAATTTATGGATTTGCTAGTAAAAGGAATAAACTTGGTTTATAAATTTTTCTTGAAGGTCAAAAATGGAATAAAGGAAGATCATGCCCCCTTGTGAATAGTTTCTTATGCTACGTATGCCCAATTTTTACTACACCCTCAAGGATATTCTATTTGAGGCTGAAAATAATAAAGAGGGATTAACTCGGTCCATTCACAATCTGAGACACATATTTGGCTTCTCTCCTTGAGCTTGATGAATTTTTTAGGCACATTGTTTGTTTACACTACCATTTGGAGAGATGAGGGGTTGTCTTTCAAGTACCCAGGGAACAATATTTCATTGGAATAATTAATGGATGCATGTGATGCAGAATTGATTGCAGATCAAGAAATATGGCCTGCCACATATCCTTATCAAAAGAACTAGGCCTTTGATTATGTTATTGGAGATGTGTATAAATGGAAACACCGTTGGAGAATACTTGCACAAAAAAATGATCTAGAACCATTACCACATGAGGTGAAGGTTTCAGTCTCAATGAGGAAATGAAAGACAAAGGCTGCGTATGGGATGCAATTTTTAATGAAAGTAAGCTCTTACATTGAGCGCTTAGAAATGAAGTTTCGCATGCCTCTATTTTGACTAGATTGTTTTATGGTATTACATTTAACATTAAGATTTCTTTTTCTCATTCAAATTTGGCCATAGTTACATCACTTAACATACCACATTTTTTCATCTATTCTCTTCTTCCATATACGTTACCGACCTATACCATTTCCTTTGTAACTTCTCATACAAATGCTAATTTACTTCATAATAAACTAATTTAAATAAAATTTATTTTCCATAATTTAACATAATTAGTTATAGATATTTGAATAATTAAATATTTGAAATGGTTTAATCTACAACTCCAGATAAAATACAATGATTCGAATATGGCCATCATCACAATTCATGTGCGTACTAAATGATTAAAGAAAAAAAATGTTAAAAGAATATTCAATAACATTTTTCATCAAACAAAGAATTCATTAGTATCCATTTTGAAATTAAATTTCACTATAAAAACTCTGGAAACTCTATATAAATTGAATTAATTAATGTCACTTTCTTGGGAATTATTATTGATTTATTCTATTTTTTTGAGTGGAGGTTGGTGAGTATTATTAATTGACACGAAGGGGTTCATAGCAAAAAGCACAAATGATATGGCCAAGTTGAAAAGCATAAAGTGAAAACTGTGGTGAGATGATTTTTGATGAAATTGGACTATTATTCCTACATTATTTTGTTATATTAGGTGGAAGTTCTATCATATCGATCTGAAAAAACTTTTTCCTGAATGGAGAAATGAAAAAGAATGTACATGAAAATTTATCTAAGTGTATTTTGATGCTCAATTTCAAGAATTTTAATTTTGATGATATAATTATATTTTCAAGAATATCAGAGAGAATATTGGGAAAAATATTGTATATATTCTGTTTTATGTAATATAATTTTTGGATAAGAAAGAGTAATAAAGGATTTATTATATTTATAGAGAAAAAACCAAATCTTGACTACTACTTGGCTATTGAAGTACTTCAAAATTCAGGGCATGTATTGAGTTTCCCAAAGTGTTGGAGAATTGTTGAAAAAAATTAGCATGGAAAATTATTTTTCACAATGGTAAATAAATTAATTTACACATTAAAATAAGGGAAGTCTATTTTAAGATCTAAAAAAATATAGATAACTTGTGAGGAGTATTATGAACCTTACTCCAATCAGAGTAATAAGTTGAATTTCAATTGGGATTCTCTCCATGTTTATGCAACAATTTTATGAAAGTGTTGGTATACTATACAAAGAATTCTAATATATTAAAGTGAACTCAAATCTTTGGAGTCAAACATTTTAAGGAGGGTGACCAAAATCGGATTCCACATTGGATTTTGAAATCAATGGGGATATGGAGAAATGAGTGTTTACAATAAAGAGCTATTTCTTGAAGATCACACCAAAAAACCCATTCTAGAAGATTCCACAGTAAAGAAAAACAAATTGGTTATTAGGGAGATTGTGAGGTTTAAAAATTTAAAAGGGATTTAGGAGAAATAGTTAAATGCCATTCAATTCATGTAGAGGCCAAGACCATTTAAATTTTACATTGTTTCACAAATCGTAAAACAAATGCTTTAAAAGGACACATTTAAAAAATAAAAAATTATTTTACTTTCAAAATGTAATTTCACATTAAGAGACTAATGCTAAATACTCAATCCCTAGCATTATCATAAATTGTGAATATTTTGGTAAATGTTAGTTTGGAAAGAATATGAGGCACTGTAATTGGATATGAAGAACCGTTTAGAAATCTAGGAAATCGAGAACAAATGTAACACAAGGATTTCATTTATAAGGGTAATCTCAATCAGAACTCTTAATGCATTGTGTTATTCAAGCGTCGAATGATAGATATCTCGTCGTAGTCAAAATAATTCAATAGTTTGTTGTTTCAAAACTATCAATGCTATTATAGAATAGATATTTGAATGGATATTTGTAGAGAACATGTGACGCAAGCCAGCCTGCATATAACTAGGATCTTATCACCTCTTAATTAAATACTTATTTGTGCACTTAAAACTCCCCAATGAATGCATTCACATAGTCATTTATCAAAACCAACATTCCAGGTCTCACAGAATTTCCTCTTTACCCATCTATGCTCTACTCTGTATCTGCTATAAATAAAATTGCCCAGCCAAACAATGCAAACAATTAACCTAAAATGCCCAACCAAAACAATTGTACCTATCAGACAGAGGCTTGTTCTTGTCAACTCGAGGGCCTCATAGCAGTAGCAGTGTTCGTGTCCATTACTCTTAGTGTTTCATACAAATGTAGGAAAAACCATGACTCGCGATCTATCTTCTCGTCCATCCTAAACGAATTAACGAGCTGCAAGAATGTACGAAACTAACCCTTGGATTGCACATTTGGATTCTCCCTATCTCGTGAATAAAATAAGGAGATAGATGACTTGCATGAGTCAGTAGTCGCTTCAACCAATGCCAAACCTCTCACCTTATATACGAATTTGGCTTAGTAATGGATTGTATGATCCATTCGTTGTGAGAGCCAGGTCACCACAAGAATTTTACGTTTATGTGCCAACAGTTATACAACGCCCTTTCTTTACATCTTCAGCAGATAAGAGTTGATAATTCGCTTCACTGGAATTTTCGCCGGGATTGAACCTATACGCCATTGTCACCAACTGTATTAAGACACAGGCCATTATGTATTACACGCAATCCATTTTGTCAAGTTCGTGCTGTGGAAAATTCTAAAGTCGTTACATCGACTCTCCTTTAATTAATATTTCCACTATTCCGCGCAAAACAAAGGATTTCCATTGGACTGTAATGAAATGGGATTAGAATGTCGGTTCTAATATACTCAGTCAAATAGTCATTTATAGAAACCAAAAAGCCATTCAAGCATTTTAATAACCAGCACAATCTCTATTCAGTGCTTCAATATACAGTCCCATCAAACTATAAGAATACATGCATAACCAGAAACTCATTACACTTAAAACACTGGAGAGTTTTTTTTAAATTATACTTTGCACTCACTCCCCTCTAATGAGAGAATTAGCTGCCTCCTTGTTTTATATAATAATGGATACATACATAAGGGATAGGTATTATCAAACCTTATCTTTTACACAAGCAAGCCTTTTCCATTTTACATAATTAATTAAAGCGTAAAGCTTTATTCTCCATTCTTATCCTAATTTTAACTGAAAAATCATAGAAATTCTATCCCAATTATTTTTCCTAAACTATTCTCTCATATCCTTTTATTTAGAAAAAGAATATTTACATAATATTCACTTCCTATTTGATTAAAAATAACAAAATAATAAAATTTATCACATCCCCCTTTTATCACATATTTACAAATGAAGATGGTCTTGATGCTCCTACATCAGACACCCACGGTAGAAAAATTCATGATCTCCTGATCATGTGTTCAGATGTATGTTTGCATGGATCCCATATCTTGTGTTGCAACTTTCCATTTGTCGCTGCTTTTGTCTGTTGTTCTTCTCCAGGTCTCCAAAATTTATGCTGCATCACTCCACTTAATGTGCTCTTGCAATATTCTGCTGTCTTCCTTTTGTTGCTTCTCTTTTGTTTCACTTCTGTTGGTCTCTTCCGGGATTCCTTCATCATCATCCGCCTCATCATTTCAATTTCTTTGTCTAACATATTTTCTCCAGCATCTTCAGTAAGACTTGTACTCACAAAACAATTATTAGAATAAAAAATATAAGGCACCAGTGCCTCTTCTGTTGCTATCAATGTGGTCTCAGCTGTCACCATAAATGTCACCCCACATCTTGCTCTAGCTGTCACTATGGATGTTGCTGCCTCCCAAACTTTCTATCCCTCTGCAACATTCCTTCGCTTGTCACCTGCAATTTCATCTGCAACTTATTCCTCAGGTTTAAATGTCTCTGGAAACACTTCAGTATGCTCCTCTGAGCTCCTTCCTGACTCCTCTATCGGCACATCAATATGTTGTTTTGCATTCATCAAGAGACTATTAGCTAGTATCTCCTTCTTACCGTCATCTGCTCCATGACTGTCATTCATGAAAACTCTCTTTTCTTGCTTCTTCAGCAAATTATCCTGCACATAAGTCCTCTATCTCTCCAAATCTCTTCTCTCGAGATCTAATTTTCTATACAGTTCAACAACTTCCTTAGGAGTAGAACTTGGAAACCTCACACAATTTTCTATACCTTCAACAACTTTTGACCAATCATTAGCTGGTCCAACATTCTAATTAGACTCCTTCGTCTTCATTTTCTCATCATCGATCTGAATAGCCTTCAAATTCAACTCTTCTTGTACAAATTTTAAAGCTTATTCATCTCCCTGTTCTGTACCTGCAAACATGCATAACTCATTAGTTTTTAAATCACAAGATTTTTCAGTCTTGACTGCTTCCTCCATTATTTCACCAATGGAAACCTCCTCCTCCAACTCAGTTGTTCTGAGTTCTTCCTGTCTCAACTGTACATCCATTATCTATTCCAGCTTCCTCAGCTCCCCTGTTAACTGCATGCTTATCTATCGATCTCTTTTCTGCTGCAGCCTCTGCCATGTCACTCTCTTCCTCATGAGCAAACCATGTCTCTGGTCTTTCCAATTTTCCCGTAACAACTCCATCAATAGCTCAAGATGAACTTCTATCTCAGCTTTATCTTTCGCATACTCTTCCTGAGTCAATTGTTGTCTTATGCCATTCGCCTTGGCATATTTCTTCTATTTTCTACTGTGGCCTCTTTCTGAACCTCTACTCTCTCCTTTATGACTTTCAGTAGTTCTCTCCTTCGCCATGAGTTCCTCACCTATGAGTTGCATGAAGCCTCTACCACAGCAAACTCTCTTGCTACCACTTACCTCACCAATACTTCCCTCCGGATCTGGTCTTTTGGTAATCATTGGTCCTCTTCTGGAACCTTTCGAGCATCCCCTACTGCTCCTGTAGGCTTCTCTCATCTGCAACTGTATTCAACCTCTGTTGAATCTTTAGGTTCTGCCACATTCACATAGAATCCCTTGCTGGAATCCTTTATCACTGCACTCTCTACTACAATATTCATCAGTTCCAAAAATCTAACATTTATTCATCACATGCAATTAACTTAACTTGAAAACTTGAATCTTCAAACAGAGTTATTCCTGCTCTGATACCACCTGCTACAAGCTAGCCTGCATATAACCAGGATCTTATCACCTCTTAATTCAATACTTATGTGCACCCTTAAAACTCCCCAATGAACGCATTCACATAGTCATTTATCGAAACCAACATTCCAGGTCTCACAGAATTTGCTACTCTGATACCACCTGATGCATGCCAGGTCTGCAAAACCAGGATCTTTTAAAATACTCTGTTGGGGCAGCCAGCCAATTCATATAAACTGAAATTTGTTTCCAATGTTCTACTCCACAATGTTCTGCACTGAATACATACCTTCTACACCACAATGTTCTGCACTGAATGTTTGGACTAAGTTCAAATACATAACTTTCTCCACGACATTACGCTTTCACTTTGCTTCCTTCACTATTCGATTCACCCAAATAGTCCCCTGCTCCTTGGTCTCTTTCATCATAGAACTCTTTTCTCTCCTTGCGTTTTGGTTGCAGTTCAATCTCAACTAGAACACATAAGGAACAACAATGCCTATATGAAATAGAAAAAGCAGAATTCAACAAGGAGAATTAACAAACCTGCGCTCATCAAGGTAATTAACACACTGTTATGTATAGGAAACATGTCAGTTGCACCACCAGAGTTAATATACAGGCTTATTATATATAATATATATATATAATATATATATATCATCGACAACCCTCTCCACGTGTACAGATATCTATTTAACAACAAATATGTTAACTGTTGGTATGAATGGATAAGATGCGCTCTGCCAGTGGACAGCTATTAAACAATTACCACAACAAACTAATGATTTAATTCAATATCGCGTTCCGCGATTCTCTCCAACAGCTTCCTCTCGGCTATACGCTACCTCGTGCAGAACTCATGATGCCAACTCCCCTCTTTACTATTGATTCACAGGAACGAACGAGCACCTCAACCCGTCAAATGATGAGTAATGTAATACGAACAGGCAGTAGCTCCAAAACTAACCCAATGCTATTGCTCAGGAGTTTTCTCGCCTCTCAGGTGGCCAAAGAACTAGGGAATGCCACGCTTGTAATATATAAGCCGTTGACTATCAAGTGAAGCTCGAAATTAAAAAAAAAACAATGAAACTCCACGCATATAATATATGAAGGTTCACAGCTTCAAAAGCTGGAAAAGGCACCAAGTAATGAAATTAGACCTGTTGAATGCATTCATCTGCATTGACATAGAATCGTTGGATTTTTAAAGCGTCGAGGGGGAAAGTTAAATCATCAATCTTATAAATTTCATAACATATACATAATTCCAGAGTTAAGACAAGAATTTTGCCTCTTTCAACCAGTGATTACAAAGTGGAATGCATGCAATTTCTCTTATGTAGAATCGATCCAAATTCATGATCGATTTACCCAACTTCACAATTAAAATTAACACACCCCTTTGAGGCAATCAGTCAATTACCAATCAATTTAATTGCACAACCCATAACTTAGAAATGAGACATAATCTTCAGAAAATTAATTTTTGCATTGATACATACAACATTTACAGACTAATCTCCTTCCTTGGCCTGATTTCTAATTCATTGGCCCTTTACAAACTGCCCGAAGGCTCCCAACTAGAAAACCTATCACTCTCTCTCCCTCTCTAAAACTCTACATGCAATGCATACATATGGCAAAAACCATCTTGAGGCTTTATTCCCTCTTTTTCCCTATTCTAAAATAGAAAAGCTTCCTTATCACTTAATGATCCACATCCATTCCTTTTATGCCTAAAATCCCTCCTAGTTTTATTTATTTATTTTTAGAATATCTAATTAATCACACTTAAAAGCCTAAAGATTAAACTAACTTGGAATTTAGGAAACTAACTCCACAAATGCATGACCGCCTATGTCTATTATTTACAATAATTTCCCTTTGGGTTGAATGCTCCTGCGTCAACCTTCCAAGGTAGAAAATATTCATGATCTCCTGATCATGTGTTCAGATATATGTTTGCCTAGATCCCATATTCCCATATCTTGTGTTGCAACTTTCCATTTGCCGCTGCTTCTGTCTGTTGTTCTTCTCCAGGTCTCCACACTTTATGCTGCCTTGCTCCACTAGCTACACTATCGCAATCTTCTGTTGTCTTCCTTTTGCTGCTTCTCCTTTGTTTCACTGTTGTTGGTCTCTTCCAGGATTCCTTCATCATCATTTGCCTCATCAGTTCAGTTTCTTTGTCTAAAAGACTTTCTTCAACATCTTCAATAAAACATGTTACTCGAGCTCTCACTATGGATGTTGCTGCCTCCCAAACTTCCTGACCCTCTGCAACATTCCTTTGTTCATCATCTACAATTTCATCTGTAACTTCTTCCTCAGGTTCAAATGTCTCTGGCAACACTTCAGTATGCTGCTCTGAGCTCCTTCCTGACTCCTCTATCGGCACATCAGTATGTTGTTTTGCATTCATCAAGAGACTGTTAGCTAGTCTCTCCTTCTTACCATCATCTGCTCCATGACTGTCATTCATGAAAACTCTCTTTTCTTGCTTCTTCAGCAAATTATCCTGCACATATGTCCTCTGTCTCTCTAACTCTCTTCTCTAGAGGTCTATTTTTCTATACAATTCAACAACTTCCTTAGGAGTAGAACTTGGAAACTTCACACGATTTTCCATATCTTCGTTAGTGCTTGACCCATCATCAGCTGGTCCTTCTTTCTCTGTATCAACATCTTGATTAGATTCCTTCTTCTGCATCTCCTTTGGAGATCTTGTTGGACAAATTCAACTCTTCTTGGACAAATTCTAAAGCTTGTTCACCTCCCTGTTCTGTACCTGCAAACATGCACAACTCATTAGTTTTTAAATCACAAGACTTTTCAGTCTTGACTACTTCCTCCATTATTTCACCAATGGAAACCTCCTCCTCCAACTCAGCTGTTCTGAGTTCTTCTCATCTGTTGATGCCTCGAAAATCGCTGCAACAACATTGGGGGATAACCACCTGGTCCAGACCTTAGTACAACTCCTTTTCCATTTGGGATGGTGGCTTCGACTGGAGATAACGGGACCAGTTTCCCTCTAGTAAAATAAAAGGGATGGATGGGTGATGAATAGTTTGCTTTGGTGATAGGCGACTAGCTTATTCTATTGACAAAAATAGGGAAACTAATACTAATCTCGGGAACAACTTATTCATTTGGAATGCAGCGTTAAATAATCTTTATCTATCTAATAAGCATGTAGATGACTCTGTAAAATAAATAAGAGACATTCAATCATTCAAAGATTACTTCATATGAATAGTCACAATGAAGCAATAAATACAAGTTAATGCATTCATTGTTTATATCATCGATACATGTATACGATTAAAAGGGAAGCATGTGATAAACAACCAATAGTGGAATGCATAAAGAATGTTGTGAAAAGAACATACATATATAAGCGATAATAGAAAGAGCGATTTAAACAACAATTCATATAACAAGAATGAGTACAGACTCAGATAATAGTACCATGTGAGCTGCAGATCAATCCGAAATATCAATCGCTATTCAAAATTCCTTCTTCAACATAGAAATGCTTTAAAACAATGACAGTAGTGCACATTTGCATAAAAACCTTCCTGATTAAATGCAGAATAATTGGTCCAGTTTCATAAAAGAATATCCCTAAAGTACAATAGTGCAACTTCAGGGTTTAAGTCATATACAAAACTTTAGGACCCTTTCTAAATGCATGAAAGGGTCTATAAATACTACTAAGCTAAAAAAATCTATGAAAAAAAATCCTACTAAATTGGTATCAGTAAATGCGATCTATTTTCTAGGGCGATCTGGCAGTCGGCGATGTGAATCATGACTCAGGTTGTTTACCTTTAAACCTGAGCTGGCTTATCGCAAGCATCGGCTCCACTTCTGGCGGTCTGTTGAGGCGCAAGCTGAATTGGGCAACGAAGGTGGCATCCTGAATGTCAGGTATAATATACCCGACAGCATCCGTGAGGCATTCTAAGGCGGCTCTTTGGCCGTATGGCTTGATTAAGAAGAACCAATAAGCATCCCATGTTAAACTGTTGATTCCAGTGATTAATCTTCCGTTTTTCTCCAACTGCGGGTAGCATGAATGCTCCAACATCTTTGTCGTTGCTAATTGACCTGGAGTACATTGGGAAATCATATTAGACAAATAAAGCGTATTATTTACTAATTCAACCAAATTTCCAATGGTTGTTTTGCATCTGAAAATTGCTCTTTCTTCCTTCATTAGCTATGATTTCCATTCTGTGAATAATAATTCTTTGTGCAATTCCAGAATTCTCGGTAGATTAGTCACCTGGCCTAGATCAAAATCCTACCATTCTATAAAATTTGTCAGTGTTTCTTCGGCCTGATCCAAATCGGTCCTTGCTTTTTCTACCTTTTCACTTATGGATGCTACCAACTCGCACAATGGTTTTGCTTGTGTAATTTGCTGACGTAGGAGCTTAACCTGATTAATCAATGCCTTATTTAACTGAAGCGCTTCTGCTTTGAACTCATCTACCTGAGGGAGCTTTTTCATTTGCTCAATTTCATTGGACAATTGAGCGATTTGCTCATCTTTAGCTTTCATTGTTCCCTCAGTCGATATTCTTAGTTGCTCCAATGTTGCCGATAGTTCCTTTTTTCTTTGGATTGCGCCCTCCTCAATCCTTTGTTTCTCCTGTTGTAATTGCTTGGTCAGCTGATGATTATTTTGGTGCTGCACTAGCAATTCCTGCTTCACTTGCTCTGCCTTCTGCTGAACCTCGGATAACTTCACCTGTAGCGAAGAGATGTCTTGATCTTCGCTTTCAATAAACTGCTTATCTTCGATGCTTTATCAATGGTCGCCGCCAAATATGCTCCAACGAATTGCGATAGCTTGGTTAAGTCATCGGAGGGGTCTAATTCCTCTTTCCACACAACACTACTCGTCACTGTTAATTCAGGGAATAGAGAAGGTTGATCAGCTCTTCTCCTTTTCCTCTATCGCTTTACAACAACTTTATACTTAGGGCTATAAAATACATCCAAAGGGGGAATCTCTTCAATTTGCAAAATGATTTTTCCCGATGGATCTTTAGGAATTATCTCTGCTTCTTTTGATTTGGGTAGGTCGCGGGTTTCGCCCAAAACCGGTTTCGATGTTGCTTCATGCGTGTCGCCTTCTTTACAAACCTCATCATCCCTTGAGCACTCTAGGTTGCTGATGATTGTACTGAATTGCTACCATTGCTGGAGCAAATTCGGATCAACCAGTGTATCATCATTAATTTTAGAGCTGCTCTCTTCTTGGGCTTTCGCGTGGGTTTCTGTTGAAGCCCCGAAAATTAGGTCTACAACAAGCGGCATACCCACCCAGTCCGGACCTTGGTTGGCAGCTCCTTATCCATTTGGTATAGTGGGTCCAACTGGGGATAACGGGACCAGTTTCCCGATCTTGGGTGTGTGTGTATGTACATAGAGTTGAACTGTGCTGATCTGAGAATATTTTAAAGCTAATCTAAATCGGATTCTTTAACTTTATTCTACGCTACTGTATCTAATGAGGAACAGCAAATCAAATCTATTCTATCCCGGGATTATATGTACTCCATTATGCATTCTAAAAAGATTTCGAATAATAACTGGTAATAAAGATCATTCAATTATCACAAGAAAAGAAACCATTTGAGATGAACTGCTTTGCATAAGAAGCTAAACAAAACAGTTGTGAGCAGCATATCGCATAATAAACCATTCATATGTTGCACCTAAACCATATGACTCCATCGTACAAAAGTGGCAAATGATAACCCATATGTTCAAGCAGTAACACATAAATGAATGAAACTGTAAATTACTTAAAGAGTATAAGAAAACATTTGCCAAGAGATAAAAGCACCATTAATTACTAGTTCTACCCATAAGCTTCAAGCAAAACAATATATTTCTATTTGTTCTAAAATCTACTAAGAGTACAGAAGTGCAAAATCAGTAGGAGATATCAAAATGCAAGTAAAGATAAATTTCAATCCATCTATTCATCAAAACCTCCTTTGAGGGTGCAGAAGTGCATGTTCTAAGGATAAGTTTTTGACAAATCTACGGACCCTTCTCTAAATGCATGAGAAGGGTTTAAATGCTACTTCCTAAATCTAATAATAATGTTTTTACAAAATTGTAGGATACATCTCTCAAATGACCGCCCTTTTCCTAATCTAAACAAAAAGAAACATCAAACTACTAAAAATAAATTATCTCTGGATCTGGTCTTTGAAATTGCAGGTGTTCAGCATGGACCTGAGAAGAGTCGGTTGGCCAACTTCTGCACTGAGATGGGCTGTGAAAACGGAATCTTTGAGAGCTGGCACCACTTTCTCTGCTGAGTTTTTGATGCATTTCACAGTCATCCATTGACTGTGTGGCTTAACTAAGTATGTCCAGTAGCACTCCCAATTCAACCTGTTCAAAGCTTGTATTGCCTTACCCTTTTCCTGCGCTTTCTCTTTCCATTCTGCTTCTATTTGTGACTTGTTTGGTAAGTATCCCGGGGCGGTTTCTGTTATTAAGTTTGCTCTGTGTAAATTTTCATTTACACAGTCTATAAGGATACCAGCTTGCGTCGCCGCTGCCTCTGCTGCCTGTTCTTCCTGTTTGATTTGGTCGTCCCATTTGTTGAAGAGCAATTTTTTATGGCTTTCATTTATTCTAGGTGCATTTGCTCTTTTTGCTTCCTCCCCATTTTGCCAAACTATATACTCTGTTACTTGTCTGTCGGCTTGGTCTTAGTCACTTCGCAGATCTGTCACTTGACTGGTGAGTTTATCGCTTAGCTCGCAATAGTGACTCCACTGCGATAATTTTTGTCCCAACTCTTCCTGTTGCTGCAGAAGTTGCTCATTTAAACTAGTAGATTCTGAAACAAATTCGGAAAGCTTGGGCTCGTCTTTATGTATTTCATGCAAATCGTGCAACTGCTTTCCTTTTTCGTCTAGGCTTCTCTGATAGCTTATCTACATCTGTTGAAAATCTTCTTGTAGTTTCTCGAGTTGTTTGGACGCTTCATTGCTGGCATGGGCATGTTGCAGTTGTTGTTGCAGCAGCTGTATACGATTTTCTTGCTCCTTTAATAGTTGTTGTACTTCAGACGCCTTGTCAATAGTCGCAGAAGCGTATGCTCCTGCAATTTGAGACAATTTCGTGAGATTCTCCGTGGGGTTGTTGTTAGGGTCTTTCCACAAGACGTCTAAATGTTCGGCACTCAGCGACAGCGTATTCTCCAGCTTTCTCTTTTTTCTTTGTCTTCTCATGACTGCTTTATGTTGAGGACTATATAACACGTCTAGTGGGGGAATTTCTTCTATGCTAAGTAGGAGTTCCGGAGACGGAGCGATATGACCGTGTTCTGCTTCTGAGATGCTACCGACCATGGTTGAGACCATTTCCTGTGTTACTTGCACACTGCTTATAGGCGACCTTGGGACCTGCCCTTCCGGGTTGATTAGCTTGTTGAAGTTTTCCCACTCCTTATCGAGCTGTATTGTGACGAGTGATGATGCAGTGACGGGAGGAGGGACATCCCTTGATGAGGAAGCAATAGTTTGTGGTTGCAACATGGCACTTGACTGGGCAGTATCTCCGACTGCTTCTCCTACTTTCCCTTGGTCGCTTGCAGACCTCTTAGAGTGTTTGAGTGTTCTTTCAACAGCGTCAGATCTAGACTTGGAAGAACTGGAGTTTCCGCTGAGGCTGACACTTGGAGTAGGTTCTCTGGTGAGCGGCTGAAGCTTTTCTAGAGGGATGCCGGCTAGTCTTCTTTCTCTGTATGACGAAAATCTTTCGAGGTCGTCTAGGGATAACTTCGACTTAAATTCTCGCAAAACTTCCTAGAATGAGTTTTTATTTTGAAACAAATCATCAAATAAATCTTTCTTTCCTGTGAACAATTTTATTCTGACACTTATAGTGAAATCATGGGCGACGTTATTTAGGTCAAAAGGTCGGGCGGGGAATTTAAACAATTTTAGGGACGTCACATTCCCTACTTCGGCAAAAGCATGCCCCACATCAAATAATGAGAAGGCCCCACAGGCTACAGGAAACTGAGGCAATATGGCCTTCTTCTGGTCTTTTAAATCTTTGGTTAGGCCGCCTTCAGAGCAAGTCTGATAGGAAATTTCCCTGGGCAAAAGCTTGTCGGGGACATACAGGGGTAGGACATGTGGAGGTACAGTGTTCCCAAACACTCTGATATAAGTGAACCATTCTTCCCCTAACCATCTTGCGACGGGGATGATGTCTATTTGCGCTTAGGGTGAGCACCTTGGGGGTTCTTCACCATATATCATCCTATATAGGGGTAGAATGAGCCCATGGCAAATTTGATAGAGGTGAGGGGCGAACTGTGAATCCCATAGTACTTTGTGGTAAACGTGAATAGGCGACGGGTCTTGGGTAGTCCATTTCCAACCCATAGTTGGAAACTTAGATACATAGCAAATAGAATCCTTTATGTAAGCAGATAGATAAAACTAAGGGTAGAAGCTTTGTGATGAGGATCTCTTATTACGATAATTCATGACAGCAGTAAACAAATTATCCGAACATATTTTGGCCCAGTCTACGAGATCGACATTTTTGGCAGCTTCTACGAGTGGAAGCCATTCAATTGAAAATTTATTTATGTCTAGCATCCCAAACAGCCTGCAGAGCATGGCTGTAGCAAAAAAATATGGATATGTGAGAGAACTTGTGCTATACTTACCATTTTTATCCCTTTTCAGCGGCTCCTCTCTCCTGGACCATTCTTTAGTGGTTTCTGCTAGATTTTGGTTTTCTGCTGCAAATTTCTGGACAAATTGCATGTTATAGGTCATTTGAGGCTCCAAAAGATGGTACATAAGATTTAGGTCTTGCGCTGCAAATGATCCTATGAGCCCATGTCCTGGAGCCTTGAATTGTCTGCCCTGTAACTCTGCATTGTCGAGTATCCATTTGATCATATCCGTATATGGCAATATCTTGGGTCTAGCTGCTATTCGATGGAGAAACGAACAAGCCAGCTCTTCTAAGGATGCCTCGAAAGAGTTTGGCAATCCCGCAACGCTATCGGCCTTCAGTACTCTGGGGTTTTCCTCTTCTAGCAGCCTATACATGCCTTCCCAGGTTGAAATTCCTACATCTCTGTTGCATGCAGCGTCTGTGTATAAGGGCGCCATCTCCTTTGCCTTTTCTTTTGCCTCGGAACCTTTGGCATTAGTCTTCTTTCCCATTTGCTTCTGCGTTCAGCTTGTTCTTATCTCCTAGTTCCTGCAGATTACAAGCGAGGCGGAAATGACTGATTGAGAAAGATGATGGGAGGGTTTTAAATGCAGATGATATACTAAATATGCCACCTTACGTGAAAACAATTCTTCAGCAAAGCATGCATCCTTATTTCATTAAATAACTGACAACTAACCTACTTACTATCATTAAAAGCGCATGATTTGAAGCCAGATTATGGTAAGTGGTCTATCTTTGAATAGCGTGCCTGAAATATTTGCGGTTTAAATGATTTATGATTCGCTTTATGCACTGTCGAAGATTGTACCGTCGCAAGGCGGGCTTATCGCAAATCGCTGGATCGCAAGATGTGTCATTTTGGCGATCGCAATATCACGGGTCATAACATCGCGGATCGCAGGAGTTTGATGATTGTTAAGTATTGCCATTTCATTTATGCGATGTGCGATCATTGCGATCGGCGTTATCGCAGATCGGGAATTTGTGAGGTTTTCCATATGGATAGTACTTCTTGCGACGCGACGTTATTCGTAACATTTTGGGGGGGGCCTTGCGCCTTAATGCAATTTCTCAAAGACCTTCTCCCCATCATAGACTTAGGTGAAAATATTTGGAAGATTGTTTTTTAAGACTGCGATGGTATCTTTATTTTGAAGAAGGGAAATTTGATTTTTTCTCAAAATTACACTAGGGGTCCCCTATTTATTTAGTATCTTGGATAGACAGCTAAAATAAAAAAGGGGGGTTGTTGCTGGCCACAACAATTGGCGATTCACTTGGGAGAACCAGTTATCTCTGACTTTCTTTTGACATTTTCAAACTTCTAAAAATAATAAAACTTTTCTCAGGAAACTTTAGACTTTATTATATAGAAAGATAAAAATATTATACTTTAAACTATCAATGATATTTTGTTTCAACTCCTTTCCATTTACTTGTATTCTCAGCTTGTCCCGGTATTTACATCAGCACTTACTTGGTCTTTGAATAAAAATTAAGATAGAGTCTTCTCTGTATAGCAGTCCTTTTTTTAAATATGCTTCTTTGTCGCAGGTAGAGCCTCTGCTACCAGCAGGCGTCCATAGCCTCGACAGGGTTACCTATTAACCACTAATGATCCTTTATCCTGCCTAAGAGCTTACAACTCTTCAGAGAAAAACCCATTTCGACACTTTTTCTTTTTTATTCTCTAAAGAAAAATGTCTTGGTGTGGTGACCAAATTGTGACACAGTCATTCACTAGATTCATATCTTTGTTGAACAAGTTGGCTCGTGATGAGACGCCCCGTCTTTTGATTGCAACAATCTTAAGTCATTTCCCTGTTTTGATGGATAGTTTTGGCAAAGTCAGCAAGTTATAATATCTGTGATGATGATAAGTCGGCTCGTGATGAGACCTCTTATTCTTTGAGATATAGTGTTTTTATTGGATTGCTTCCCTGAATGCTGTGATTTCCTTTGGCGCGGAGGAAGTCAATTTTATTTCCTTAAGAAAGTTCTGGACGACAATAATAATACTTCTTTGGTAATCGTTGTTTCTGCAGGGACTCCTTACGTTGTTATTGGTGCCTTTCATTGTACTGACGTAAGACAATTACTTCGCTGAGATTATTTTCTTCAGTTTTTTGGAGTTGAAACTAATATCATATCTCGATTAAAGTTCTATTGATAATAAAGACGAAGCTTTGAAGAGAAATATTTGTCATTGATAGAAGTAGAAGTTCAAAATCCTGATAGAAAAAAGGTGCCTCTTTGTAAACGTCGAATGTTGTTTAACCAAAGCAAACTTTATTCATGGGGAAAACTAACGAAGTGAGAAGTAGACATTCCCTAAGGTCGGGTAGATAATAGGGATGATATTCTTTCCTTATTTGGATTATCAACTACTCAAGCGTAACCCTAACTACTTAACAAAACTACTCCTACTCCTATTCTAACTTTACACAAAATTCGACTAGGTGAAATGGTATTTCCAATGAAGCCACTTTCTCATTTTTAGTCCTATACTTGTGCAGCTTTCCAACATTGGTGTTGAAAACGGAATTTTCTTTGGGATTTTAGCATTGGACATGGAATGAGAATGGATAATCTCAGTTGGGATTTTCTCTGAAATTTCTTTCTCACAAAATCTTTCTTCCAACTGAGTATTTACTGGATCATAAAAGTAAAGATGAAATTTTGTTGTATCTTGGTGATCCTGTAATGAAGGAAGCTCTGTACTTCCTTGATATAGCTTAGCTTTCCGTAATGGAAGCTCGTCTTTTGTGTGTTCCTTGATAAGGTGATGGTTATACCAAAATAATCTATCAAAAAACTAAAAATTTAAAATGCGATATGATTTTGTACAAGGTGACTGTAGGTGGGAATAATAAAAAAGAAAGTTTTTTGTACAGATAAAATTACGGTACAACTGGGATAAGTTCGTAAAATTTTGTTGTTCACAAGAACTGGCCAAGTCATGTGAAACAGAAGATAGACTATGATTATGAATAGGAACGGGGGTATCTTCAAGGTATGAGTCATAGATTGGGAGATCGTCTCGGTCAGCAAAATTAGGTGAATGATCTTTGACCTCAAAATGAGGATTAAATGGTATGTTTTCCGAATCAGAATATCTCTCATTTATAGGGTTTTAATGAGTTACTCGAGATAAATCGATAACATCGTTGTTGACAAAGTAACCATCATGACAGATTTTATCACTTTCCCTAGATTCTTCTTTTTGTTTATATAATTTCAGACAAGGAATTTCAAGTGTTCCTTGCTTGGAAACAATTGAGGGATGTTTTATAGCTATCTCTTTATCTTGAAAATCTAATGATGATTTTTTTGGCTTTTCCTCTATGTTTTTCGAAATATCTTCAATGTTGAGAGGAGAACAGTTATCATCATTAAAAACAATAGGGTAAAGAGAAAAGTGTGATTCTGAAGTAACATTTTCAAGATTATCATCATAGAAACATATCCGTTCATCAGATTCAATATGGACATCGGGTTTTAGATCATACCTTCGTGTGTTGATACTTCCTGAAAGAAAAATGTTTTGCTGTTCTGACCTTGGGGTCTGCATCTGTTGGTTTGCGACGATGTCATCTGACTTCGTATCAAAGTCATCTTCTAGCTCCAAGGCAGGGTTCCCTCCATCGTCTTCGCTTTTGCCTTCCTGTATTAGAGTATGGATAACTCCTAGGCTCTGAGGGCTTTTTTCATTATGAGCGATTTGCATGTTGAGATTGGAATTCTCGTTCACATTAGAAAGAAAAGAGACAAAACTTGGACTAATTTCTGCCTGATCAGATGTAGGAGGCAGGGAAGGTTTAGCATAATCTGGAGGTTCTTCATCTATGAGCTCAGTCTCTGTATCGTGTTTTAGACAATCAAAATGAAATCGCATATTAAAATCTCTAATAGATTCATCATTTTCTCTGAGATGATCAATTTCATTGTATACCTGGTCATAGTCATAATAATCAAATTCAAGAATAAAAAATCTTCGCGAATTGATCCCAGCTGTGGATCGATGCAACTAGGAGGTTTCTGCACCATTTTCTAGCTTCCGCCGTGAATGTAAGAGTAAACATCTTGCATAGAACACCTTCATCAATTCTTGGAATATCATAACTCGAAATTCTTTGAATAAATTGAAGGGCATGGTTAAAAGCAGAAGACTTATCCTTACCATTGAATTTTACCTGAGACAGAAGTCTTACCACTTCAAGTGGAGTGTTGGAAGAGGTAGGAACATGGATGCAGCTCCAAATGGGAAGTCTGTGAGCGGCCATCCAGATTCAAATATTATGATTTGAGGATCATTCCAACAGACACAATGTTCAGGCCCTCATTCTAGCGCCAAATATGTTGAAACCCCAAAAATCGGGTCTACAACAAGGGGGATACCCACCCGGTCCGGACCTTGGTTGGCAGCTCCTTATCCGTTTGGTATAGCGGGTCCGACTGGGGATAACGGGACCAGTTCCCAGATCTTGGGTGTGTGTGTATGTATATAGAGTTGAACTGTGCTGATCTGAGAAGATTTTAAAGCTAATCTAAATCGGATTCTTTAACTTTATTCTATGCTACTATATCTAATGAGGAGCAGCAAATCAAATCTATCTAACCCGGGATTATATGTACTCCATTACGCGATCTAAAAAGATTTCGAATAATAAATGGTAATAAAGATCATTCAGCTATCACAAGAAAAGAAACCATTTGAGATGAACTGCTTTGCATAAGAAGTTAAGCAAAACAATTGTGAGCAGCATATCGCATAATAAGCCATTCATATGTCGCACATGAACCATATGACTCCATCGTACAAAAGTGCCAAATGATAACCCATATGTTCAAGCAGTAACACATAAACGACTGAAACTGTAAATTACTTAAAGAGTATAAGCAGACATTTGCCAAGAGATAAAAGTACCATTAATGACTAGTTCTACC